>VXAX01007254.1:189514-399590 GCA_013399835.1 Leptocoma aspasia
GTCCCCCGGCCGGGGCTGGCGGGGGTGCGGGCGCTGCGTGTGGGGAATGGCGGCCTGGGCTCGGCATTCGCGTGTGCGGAGCTCCGGCGGCCGCCGAGCGGGGCCCGGGGCGCTTCTCTGTCTGTCGTGTCCGTCCGTGTGTCCGTGTGGCAGCTCCTGCCCTTGGCAGTCCGGTGGGTTCGTCCCCCCAGAGCCCCTCGGGTCCCCAGAGTTTTGTGGGTGCCGAGTTCTGCAGAGACCCGGGTCAGTAGATGTGCTTAGGCTGTATCCGGGGAAGAGCATTATGAGAAGGCCTTGGAAACAAACCAAACCACCCGTCATTTATTATTTATTGAGAACATGCAGTTAAGGAATTAGAATAATAGAATTATAGATCATGCTGAGATCATTAGTGGTGTAAAATTCAGAAGCAGAGACTTGATTTCACTTGAGAGGGCTTCAATCCATACTTGTTCCTCCCCAGAAGAGGAATTTATGGGCTAATTTGGCAGCTGGGATTCCGATGAACACAACAGTGTGCTGTCCCTCTGTCCTTCAGGTTCAGCTGGGAGAAATCCCCCATCAGTTGCATCTGAGGTAATCTGTAGCCTTCGGGTCTGTGTTGTTTGCTGAAAGAGGAATTAAGTCTCTGGAATGTCAGTTTTTTCTTAGCAGAACTCAAGGCCTGGGTTTTAATTCTGAGAGACACCCAAGTTTGGTGTAAGATTTGACTGCCTGCAAGTTGCAGAATCCTAGAATCACAGAGTGGTTTAGGTTGGAAGGGACCTTATAGCTCATCTCATTCCAACCCCCTGTCATGGACAGGTGTGGATATTCTCTGAGAGACATAGCTTCTCCCAGGCTCAGCCTGGGAAACTTAGAGAAAAGAATTAAAACAATTATTATCTCTTGCACCTGGTGCTGTGCGGGATGTTTACAAGAAGGAGTTGTTCCCTGTTTAACCAATAGCGCAGGAAGAGTCTCCTAAAGACCAGTCAGGTCTTAGGTTCAAGATGTTTTCTATAAGAGTGTGATATTCTATTAATAAATGCTTTTTATGCCTTCTGAATTATGGAGTCAATGTGTCATCCTCGTCTGTCCCCCACATCACTCATGTAACAATTGGTGACCCCTCATGCAACAGCCAGGGACACCTTTCACTAGCCCAGGTTGTTCCAAGCCCTGTCCAGCTTCCAGGGATGGGGCAGCCACAGATCCCATTCCATTGTTCTAATGGTATTCCAGTACTTGTTATAGCATAACTTCTTATATTCACTAGGATATTTGTGTACTCTGAGTATTGAGATGGATTTATTGGTTGCAAATTCACTGTTTTCCAGCTGAATTTCAGTGCTGATTGAGTCCCAGAGGATTGCTGAAAAATGGGAACCTAAAGTAAACTGTGAGGAATATTGGTACCGCCCATATGCAGGATTGGATTGAGCAATATGTGGTCTTGTGGTTAAATGATGCTGTTGAGCAAAAAGTAGGGAATATTAGCATGAAATTTTAGGTCAGTTACAGACAGGGAAGTTCTGTGTGAGTGTTATTACAGGGATCTTGCTTTGAGTAGATATCTGAGTTTTAAACAAGAAATTGTTTGGGAAGAACAGAAGGAAACTGGGGCAAGGGAACACGAGCCAATACAATGTTAAATTATGTGTCATATTTTGTCAGATAAGGACATAATAAGGACTGTTAGATGAGGAATATCTGTCATAGCTAGGAGTAGTCAAAATCCTTGAGTCTTATGATCAGAATTAGACTCAGAATGGTTTGGGTTGGAAAGGACCTTAAAGGTCATCTTGTTCCAACCCCCTGCCATGGACAGGGACACCTTCCACCAGACCAGGTTGCTCAGAGCCCTGTCCAACCTGGCCTTGAGTACTTCCATAGATGGGGCAGCCACAGCTTCTCTGGACCTGTTCCAGGACCTCACCCCCCTCACAGGAAATAATCTCTTCCTAATATCCAATGTAACCCTGCCTTCTGTCAGTTTGAAGCCATTCCCCCTTGTCCTGTCACCGCATGCTTTTGTAAAATATATCTTGGAGTATATAAACACATAAGGAATATTTTAGCAACTCATTCTTAAAACTAAGTAATGACTTTGACAACTTCTGCCTCTTAACAGGCTCAACTGATGCCATGTTGCCTCAGAAGAGGGAGCAGATACCTTCCAGAATAGCCATGAGCAGTTATTGGAAAGTCCTGGGAATTTTCTTTCTCTTTCTTCAAAGTGCACTGTCTCTCCAGCCAGCCCAGCCCAGAGTGCTGCTGGTGTCGTTCGATGGGTTTCGGTGGGATTACATCTACAGAGTGCCCACTCCCAACTTTCAGTATGCCATGAAGAGCGGGGTGCACGTCAAGCAGGTGACAAATGTGTTCATCACCAAGACGTACCCCAACCACTACACCCTGGTGACCGGGCTCTATGCAGAGAGCCACGGCGTCGTCGCTAACGAGATGTATGACCCTGTCCTGAACGAAACCTTCTCCCTGAACAAAATGAACACCCACAACTCCAAGTTCTGGGAAGAGGCCAGTCCAATATGGGTGACGAACCAGAGGGAGGGACACAAATCTGGTGCTGCTATGTGGCCCGGAACAGATGTGAAGATACATGGAGTCTTGCCTACACATTACATGCCCTACAATGAATCTGTTCCCTTTGAAGACAGGGTAGCAAAGCTCATTGACTGGTTTACATCAGAAGAACCCATCAACTTTGGTCTCCTGTACTGGGAACAGCCTGATGAGATGGGACACATTCTGGGCCCAGAAAACCCACTTATGGGAGCGATAATCAATGACATTGACAAAAAACTTGGATATCTCATTTCTGAACTGAAGAAAGCGAAGCTGTGGGATGTGATAAATGTCATAGTCACAAGTGATCACGGAATGTCACAGTCGTCCTCAGAAAGGCTCATTGAGCTTGATCAGTACGTGAGCAGAGAGCTCTATGAAGTCATCGACCACTCCCCTGCAGTAGCCATTTTGCCAAAAGAAGGTAGGAGCTACAGCAGTAAGCATTCCTGAGGAGGTACTTGAGTATCCAAACTTTATAGACTGAGTTGGTGGTAGCACCACTGATGGCAGTAGGACATCAGTCTTAAACAAGGAGTACTTGCAGGATCCCTTTGTTCTTTTTGTGGGCTCTGGATTAACTTTCCGAAAAGAAGGGAGCAAATCTGTTTGCTGTTGACTAATATTGCCAAGGATCCTTTAGTCCTTGTGAGAAGTAAGATAATTTAATGGCATTATCAAGGCTGGGTGGCGCTCTAGATAGATAACACCTGAATGTTACATATCTTGCCTTTCATCAAGATGCTGAAGCCATAGTGGAAGAATTGTATTTCTAACTCAAACAGTAAACTGAGAACAGATGGGGATCTTTGATAAAAAGAAAGCCTGTGTTGGCTATTTGATTCGGTGCCAGGTACTGTAGTTCACTTGAGTTTTTTTCCCCCTGTCATGCTGAGCAGCCAGCCAGTTACATTCATATAGTTTTTACTGAGATAAAGATGGGCAAGAACAACGTTGGAATTGAAATCTGAAATCTGGTTGCAGTCACCGAAGGGTTGCTGAGGTGTCAGGTGTATGTTTAGTGTCACTAATGCATCTGCTCTTTATTTTGATGATCAAGTACTGTAAACTACTTGGTGCAAAAGTGTAAGCCTGGAAAATAACACCCCTGCCCACACAAAAAAAAAATGCTAATTTGGAAGTTGAATTTCAAGGCGGCCTTCTGGAAAGATGTTTTTTAAGAATTCTGTAACATTTGCATCAGTAATGGATAGCTAGCACTCTGTATTTAATGCCTAAGCAGGGAGAGTATTTTGCAGAATTAAGTGACCTGTAAGTGCATGAACAAATGTGTCTTGTCATTTTTAATTTGAAGAATACTCCAGATTAAAATGTGAGTATGCCCAAACTGAGATCTCTGCTGCCTGAGCATATTCAGGCCCTGTAGCTGGGTGTTGTTTCTCTCTGTGGTGGTAAAAGAGCCAAGTTTGGAAGCTTCATCTCCATAGAGGCAAAGAGGTTGCCCAAGATGTTCTCATTAGCAAATAAAGAAGCTGTAAAAGTAAACTTAAGTGCTGACACCTCCCTAATGCAGTAAAGGAGAACTTTAAGATGTGTAACTTGATTCTCTTGTCTGCTAAGTGCTTAAAAGAAACAGCATCTCTGCTGCAATTAGATGACAGAATAGTAAAAAAGCCATTTCAGTGGATTTCAGAAACAGCTTGGATTTGATTTTGCCCAGATTCAGGTATTTATTATACTACCAATAAACAAGAATTAGTTTTGAGCACAACTAAAATTCTTTCCTTCAGTGGTACCAGATGTGATTTTTACTATAAAACAATGAGTTTCACTGTCAGTTCAGTTATGAGCTAATACGTGCTTAAGTATGTAGCACTCAGTTCAGGAAGGACATTGAGGGGCTGGAGCGTGTCCAGGGAAGGGAACGGAGCTGTGGAAGGGTCTGGAGCACAGGTCTGATGGGGAGCAGCTGAGGGAGCTGGGAAAGGGGCTCAGCCTGGAGAAAAGGAGGCTCAGGAAGAACCTTCTGGCTCTGAAAAAAAAAATCTTCACTTGTTATTTAATTTGTCCTCTTAAATGAAGGAAATGGTAAAACTTAGATTGAGATTGAGAAAAAGTTTGAATGCTTAAAAACGGAGCAATTTCTCTTAACTGTTTGGCTGTGTATTGCTTCCCCAAGAGATGGATTAAAGCCATTATTTAACCAGGCTGGTGTATTAGTGTGTGTGGGGAGCTAATTAGATGTTCACAAAGAAGGTACCTGTACCACAGCTGGTGATGCTGGCCTTTTTATTGCATTTAACATAAATATATTAATTCAAATAATTAGGGTAAAATCAAGTTTGCTGTATTTGGGTCTTCTCCTCCCTGCCATCCCATATAAAAAGATGGCACAGCAAAATTAACTTTATTACTAATATAGTCCTAGAAATGCTGCATTAGAGTCCCTCTTCTTGTTGCTGTAACTATCTCTGATACCTTCGCTTTTGCTGTCTCATCTTGACCTTTGTTTTCTTTCTTAATTTAGTGATTCTTTTTTTTTTTTTGGTGCCAGTTGGACATAAGAAATATTAATGTGTTTCCTTCAGAATGTATACATTAATGTAATTTCCTTCAGAATTTCTACACTGAATTTTAAGAACTGAGGTAGAAAAGGAAGATGGTTTCTTTAGAAACATTGGCCACTTTCTCCCAAACGTTTTTCACTGGTAACTGTTCAAAACTCCGTCCTGGAAATGGCAGTCTGAACGGGGCCTGCAGACACACTGCATTCAGCTGCAATTGTCACACAAATACTTACCCAAGTCATGGAGCTGAGGGATTTGGGGTGTCACAGGAGTCTGTTGTGTGCACTCCATGGCTCTCAATAGGAATCTGGCCCTAAGTGGAGGCAGGGAATGAAGAAATTTGGTCAGATGTCAATTCCTGAATTTGCTTTTGTGTTCCTGACTGTTTGTTCTGGTTCCTCCATTCTGTGCACTGGTGTTCCAGCCAGCTTGACCAACTGGTTGTGGCTCTTCAGTGGCTTTTTTTTTACTGGAAAGGCAAGCTCAGAAACTGGAAATAAGCAAATAAAAAATTGAGGGTGGAAAATGCCTATTTATTCAGTGTCGGTAGAGCTCTTCAGGGTTTGTGCTCACTGTGACTAGGGAAGGGAAAGGAGCAGGCACTGGGAATACAGAGGAGTAGCTCATGCTGTTGGCTGTTATTGAATAATAAAGGAAAGCAACAAACTGCTTTAAAATACATGAAAAGTGTCACTTGTTGTCACAACCAGCTAGGTGACAGAGCTTGGCCTGAATGCAGCCATTACCTCACAAACAGATTTTGGAGGTGTCTTCTTGCTTTCAGGCATTGCACGAAGCTAGGAGGGTTTGGTTCCTTTTCCAGGAGACAACTGAATGCTTTCTAACTCATTCCTGTGAGAAGCTTACATTCTGATAACTGTGAAATGAGGGATTTTTCTAAAATTAGCAAGGCAGTTATTGCTTGGGAACAGGCTGTGAAGTCTGGTGCTGAGGGGGATCTTACCATGACTGAGGCTCTGGATTTCTCACAGGAACTTCTGTGCACACACTGTTGTCTCTTACAGTTATAATTCACTTCTGGGGAAGTGCATTTTGCCCTCTTCTTTCAGCTGTATTTTAACTACTGATGAGTTCAGTAAACGCACTGGTATGTTTAATTTTTGTCTTTTGTCTCTTTTGTTTGTTTGAAGGCAAACTGGATGAAGTATATGAAGCTTTGGCCAACGCTCATCCCAACATGACTGTATATAAAAAGGAGCAGATTCCAGATAGATTTCATTACAAACACAACAGTAAAATTCAGCCCATCTTAGCAGTGGCTGATAAAGGATGGGAAATTGTACATAACAAGACTGATGGTTTTCTATGTAAGTATTCTGTCTATATAGTGTTTTGCTGTATCTTCCAAGGCAGGGACCTTATGTGGTACTTTCTCTCCTAGTATCAGCAACCAGTGTGCATTTTTTACTTTTCCTTAAGGCTAGGAGGGAAAACTGAAGTGTGTGAAATTTATAATTTTTTTCCCCTGATGGGATGGGAAGCACCCTACTGTTAGAGGAGGAGAATCTGCACTTACTGTTTCCCTTAAGCATTAAACTTACTGAGATAAGATCAATCACATGTTTTAGTGGCCCCATACTTGAGATCTTTCAGGATGTAGCAAACCAACAAGCACTTCCTGAGAGATTAAAAAAGAAAGTTGTAACTGAATGTGTTGAGTAGAGGGTGAGTAGGGCTGTTTTATAGTGTTTTACTTATTTACTGGAGAAGGGTTGGGTTGGAAAATTCAAGAACATTTTCTGAAAGTTCTCAGCTTATGTGGGTGCTACACTTAGAGTAACCTCATTCTGTTGCTACAAAGAGTCCTTGGATATTGTGTTACTGCACACTGGTGATTTTCATTTGCCTTGGAGGAAAAAATTTATTCTAGGTGATGTGGAGGAATAAAACCCCAACACTTTCAAGTTTCTCACCTTGCAGTTTTGAGAGTTATTACAGGTAGCATGGAGACAGTGAACTGTAACATCTTGGTAACCTAAAATACAGGTGTTACATGGTCAGAAATTGAAAACCTTTTGAGCTTTGCTGGTGGTTATGAACCTGAAGACCGTTATCAGCAAGACTTAACAAGATTTTCAGTAGCTGCTGAGTGCACCTTCATGTGCCTGTGTGTTTGACACATTCCCAATTTTTAATGCCCCTGTCAGGAATGGGCACTGGACGCCCACCACTGAGTTCTTCTTCCTTGTTGAGGAGTCGATGGTGCACAAAATGTGGAAGTATCTCCTTGCAGTCACTAGGACAGTCTGACTCCATATGGGTTTTTAAAATTTTCTCTAAGAGATCTGGACCAGTTGCAAAGTTGGAGTTTTTCCTTGAGGAAAATCAAGGAAGTTTGGGTGTACACAGTGAGCCATGGACAATGCTGTTACTGCCACGAGCTCACTTTTCCCCCCCCTCTTTGTTAAATAGTGCTCTCTGTTGTGGGTTTTTAGGTATTTTCTCTTTGTAGACTTGGTATTTGCTAGGAGACATTTGTGCTGTGAATCAAAATAATTCTTCTAAACCTCTCCAAGGATGGCTGTGCCTTTTCTGCATTCTGCTAATTCTAGGAGAATGTTCAATGCTTGTTTTGCAACTTTGGGATATTGACCTTTATCTATCTTTTATTTCTAGTTGGTAATCATGGATATGACAACACTGTACCAGAAATGCATCCCATTTTTTTGGCAGTTGGGCCTGCTTTCAGAAAGAATGCCACCAAACAATTCATGAATGCTACGGACTTGTACCCCTTACTGTGCCATCTGCTTGGCATCAACCCACTGCCCAACAATGGTTCCTTCAATGCTGTGAAGGATATACTTGCTGGGGAAATTCCTGGAGCCCGTGGAGCAGATTCCTACTCCACTGTTGTAGGAGTCTTCCTGGGAAGCTTGCTTGTTTTGGTTTTTACTGCAGTTTTTGTTAAGCATTTTGTCCTTGCCCAAGCAAATTCCATGCAAATCCGACACACTGAAGCTGCCCAGCCACTGCTGCAAGATTAATAACACCCAGGATTATTTTCTGTTTGAGGCTTAAAGTAAGCCTATACAAAGAAAATAAACAACGGAGGTGGATTAGCATGAATATGTGGAATGAAAGGAGATGGATGCTGAGCCATTGGTACTCTGGGGCATGCACAGACCAGGGATGGAGAGAGAGCATGTTCCTGTTTCACGCTGCAGCCACTTCATCTTCCAGGGCTTGAAGATATCCTAGGTAAACCTGGGAAGCTCTGTGTGTATGTAGACCTGTAGTGACAATAAACCTCAAATACCTTATTATGGCTGTTTTTAGTGAAATAACATCAACTGGGGTGCACTTTGCAGACTATTAAATGGTGATTTAATTTCTCACCCTCTTTTTTTGCTTTATCCTTTGAGGGTTTTTTTGAGTCTCTGATTTTAACAAGTCACTGAATGGTACTAAACTTCTTTATTAGTATTTTTCTTCCCTGCCCAAGGAAGCTTTTGCATGGATCACCATTACAGATAACTTGGTGGATTAAATCCTGCAGGAAATAACATTATTATTCAGCTAGCTCATGCAGTGCTAGGTGTCTAAGTTTAGAGCAACATATATTTCTTCGAATTACTGTGTTAACTGTAGCCTCAAAATACAACTCTTAAGGGGTATTGCCTTTAGCAATCAGCATTAAACTGCTTGATTCTTAATGTTTTAAGAATTTATTTAAGTAAATATAGTTTTTTACCACTTTAGATATGATTTCATGTAAATATAAGTCTTTACTTTTTTCTATTTCCTGTACACTGCACTAAATTTTCTAGGGGTTCCATGCAGCTGGCAGGATAAAGACACATATAAGCACCAGACCTGTATATACAAATGGATATACATTTAGAGTCTTTTCTCTTTCTGTGGTACTAAGGGAGGTGAATAAGTTAAGGAACAAGGATGCTCAGGCTGGTTTCAGAGTGTTGTCAGGCTTGTCCCTGGTCTGCTACTGGAGATTCTGAGTTTGACTTGTGTCTTGTGCTTTATCTGCTCTGTCTGGGTTGGCCTTGGAATGGGATGATCAGGATTACACATGCAGTTTAAGGGGCAGCTGTAAAAATCTTAAGCCATATATGTTCTTAAATCTGAAAAAGCACACTTTAATAATAAAAAAAAAAAGGTGTAAGACTGGAGTTTATTTTTCCAGAGGAAAACCTCTGTCAGGGAAAAATATTAATTCTGAGTTAACAAAGGTACATATTCTCATTCTTTTGTGTGTGGCAATAAATCTTCTTGCTAGTGTAGCTGTGAGGTTTTTTGTAAGCTCACTTAAATGGTGAGAACCTGCTGACTAAAGTTTGTATGAAAAATGTTCTGAAGTGAGAAAAGCTGTCTATTGTCAGACTTCTCCCCTTCTCCCTGTGAGATTATAGTATTTCTCAGTACTTTGTTGCTGAGTACAATGCCTGAAGGAGAAAGAAACTTTCAAAATTAGTGCAGAAGTAGCAGACTGGGTATTTTAAAATGCAATTTATATCTGTATCCACAGCCCCCAGCAGAGGGCAAGGATGGGAACACCTCGGCCCTGGATGTGCTCTGCCAAACCAAGGGTGTGACAGTCAGTACTGCAAGGGGAGGGCTCGGGTACAAAATTCCTTTTGCTGGGCTAAATTCCAGACTTAATGAACATCTGTTGTGTTGCTCTGTGATGGCACTTGCTTAGCAGCAGGCTGTCTTGCAGACAGATGTGGACATTTCCAGAGGCCACATTTGGGTGCAGCAAATGCTTCAGAGGGAAGGCAGTGAAATAGCCCAACTTAAGGGTTATGCAGTTCAGCTGTAATAGTAGCTTTAGGAAGGCAGGAAAATGCAGGTCTGTTGAAAGACAGCCCTTGATTTGGGAGATGTATATGAAATCCTGTGAACTCCAGCTGACTCAGTGCTGTTACTGTGCTGTGAACTGCCTTGTTTTCCTGCATGGTCTTTTTCTTAAGAAAACACTGAAGGAAAAGATCTGTAAGGCTGATTCTTAGTGCAGCTTGCCCTTAGCTGTGCCTGAAGTTGAATTTGCTGGCACAGGTAAAACTGAGTGTTTCAGGGGCTCCAGCTGAACCACAAGACCACTAATGTGTTCACAGCAGTTTTCAGAGACCAGGGAAGTCTGAGCACAAAACCCAAACCTCTGAGTTGTTACTAATCCCTTCCCTAATCACCTTCCAAAAAGGGGATGGCACACAGCAAACTGATGCACTGAGTCCACCTTTTTTTACTTATTTGCAGCTTAAAAATGAATTGTAGTACAATCATATTGTGTGTCTAAAGGAAGATCTGCAGGCTTTGATAAGGCAATAACAGTGACAATTGTCATAACAATGCCATAACCCTCTCCTGTAGCTTCTCCACTTTGGAACACGTTGCTTTAGTAGAAATTCTTCTTATTGCAGTAGTTTCACAGCAGTGATCGTGGAAGATGTAAAAATAACTGGGTTGTAATCTCAGAGCTTTTCCTTAAACCCTACTTTATTTGTGGCAAGTGTTGTTCTATCATCAGCAAAAGTGACCTTTGATTTTAAGGAGGGGGCAAAGTTTGTCAGTACTGATCAGTCATTTGGGACTTAGATTTACCTGCCCAAATATGCAACAAGGATAGAGCAGTAGGTTTCCCCCAACAAACGGTTTGGTAACAATAATACTCAGAATAGGCTGGGGACACAAATGTGAGAATTGTTGATGTTATTGTTCTGTATTGCACTGTGAGGCCCTTCTTTGAGGAGGGCAAAATAAAACTTTGTACAAAAAATGAAGGGAATCTTGTAGCATTTGGGTATTTCAGATTAGGGTCAAACATTTCCTTTATTCTTAGGTGTATTTGCAGGTACCTCTTGGGTAGTTCCTTGTTAGGACATTTAGCCAACTGTTTTAAGTTACTGGGTGTGAGCTTAATGAAATTGAAAGCACAGATGATGCCACTGGAGGCAAGTAGCAACTTTTTCTCTGAAGTGACATTTTGTCAGACTCCTTTTTGGGGGGGGGGATGTGGGATTTGGTTTCTGTGTATATGATACTTTCTATGATGTACAAACAAGTTTATTGGAAAGAGAATTTGAGTACACTCTGTACTGCTTGTAACTTAAACTTGGAAACCAAGAATGATGCATGATGTGTTTCATTACTGACCTGTGGAGCATAAAGATGTCACATGTTTTCTTTGTTTCCTCTTGTTTGGAAACGCTGAAGTTAAAACACATCTTAGCTATGATGCTGTCAGGCATGGAGTGCTGGCTTCATTTAAAACACTTCTGAAAAACAAACCTAAACTGGGGGAGAATGGTTTCAAATGGGTATGCATCCCAAATATTCCTTGGACTCTCCAAAGTGTATGTTAAAAATAACTGGAAGTGTGATAGAAGTTTGGAATTTTAGGTCACAGTTTTTTATATTTTCACAATAACAGAATTCTTTTTCCCACCTTGCTGCCATATATGGAAAAAAACCAGCTATCAGTTACCAATAGTGGGAATCCAGTTTCTTTTACTAAAAAAAAACCTTCCAGACTTTCTTGGTCAAGAGCTGCAGTAATACTAAGTAAGAAATGCAATCTTGGGAAAAAAAAAAAAAGCAGAAAAATCAGATTCATTAAATCACTTAGGTTGGAAAAGACCTTTAAGATCATCCAGTCCAACCATTAACCCAGAATTGCCAAGCCTGTTGTAAGATGAAATGTTGTGCAAACTGACTTTTCATATAGTCATAGAATAGTTTGGGTTGGAGGGGACCTTAAAGATCAGCTCATTTCAACCCCCCAGCTCCCCTGACCTCTGTCAGAAGTGTGTACAGCACAATTTTGACCTGCATGTGGGAGAAGGACAAGTGTGCAGCGGTTGGGTCCTCTTGTTTTTTAAAATGGAAATTCAACAAGCTTACTTCCTCGCCTTTAACAGTCTTCCTCCCTGCTTAAATAATGCCATGGATGCTGTGTTGGCCATATCTATGCTGCTGTGCAAACCTTTCATGGCATGCTTGCCCTACAGTAAAGGTGATATAAGCATTTATTAGATAGAAAACTACAAAAATTGTTGGAAGCACATGAAAATTATAAATTCAATAGTGGTATCAGCCTTTCCATAATGAAATCCTAATCTGAATCCTATTAATAAACCTCTATTACTGTTTTTTTGCAATAAAAGATGCTACCATGCACGTTAGAGCAAACATCTGTCCCTGTGTTCTGGTCCTTGGAAGTACACAAAGTTGGTTTATTTTCACAGGTAGTGTGTAGGCAGCAGGTTACTGAAAGCAGTGTTCAGAGCTGTAGTCAGGTGAAATCAGCTCAGTTCTGGAACTGTTTCTGTGATGCCAATGCCCAAAAAGCTTGGAGCCCCAGAGGGGTGGATGTTTTAGGGCTGCTGTACCCAGTGTGGAGAGTTCCTGTATGGAGGCAGTCAATGTAATGAAATATCAGCCTTCAGTGCTGGGAAGTGTCACTAAATATCCCCTATTCCCCTCTAAACTGCAAAGCCAGTTAAGGGTTAGGAACTTCTCCTGAATTAACCTGCCCTGTGTGACCATTGCTGAGTTGTGTCTATTTAGCAAGTCATTAAATGTTGCCACAAACTACTGTCCCTTTATCACAGCCTTGAGGAAGCACAAGCCACAGCTTTGCTGTTCTTCTGAATTGGCTGCCCAAAAGGAAATCAGCCACTGGCTGTCATGAGAAATACTTCACACAAACCAGAATGAGGCAGTGGAAATGTTTAGTCATGTTTAAGGCTCTATTGTTAAAAATAATCATCCTTAAATAAATCAACTGCATGTCTTAAAGACAGAAAGATGTTTTTTCTAGATTCTCTTGATTTGTACATGATCTGTATGAAACTGGATGTACAAGAGCTCCTTTGTTCCAGGAGGAACACTCAGCACCCTTACAGACCACACCACATCTTTGGAAATGAAAACAATCAGCAGTGCAACTGGAATATAGCTTATCTTACTTAACACTTAAATTTCCTCCTTAAACCCTTTCCACAGTAGCACTGTCTCATCTTCATACTAAAAGGAGGAAGAACAGAGGGTGTAAGGATTTCCACCAGACACAGCCACTCACTGGTTTCACAGCAGCTCAGTGCCTGTAGCAGTTCTCATCAGAAGGGGCTGCCTAGAGCTAGGAGGAGAAATGCATTTAGACCTTGATTTCCCCAGCTGTAGCAACATTCCTATTTCAGATCAGAGTTCTGCCTGTGCCTCAGTCAGCATTTACAGTTCTGGTCACCAAAGCTTTGCTGGTAACTTTGCCACCTGCATGGGAGGGGATGCACAGAGGAACTGAGAGCACATCGACCACACGTTGTGTGACAGCTGCTGGGGGGAAGGAACAGAGTGGAGAAAATACTGTCTTATCAGTTTTAGCTTCTAGAAAAAAACCTCAAAACTCACAGGTAAGGGACAGGATTAGAAAAGAAAAGTAAACTCAGTCAAGCCTTTCCAAACACAGGTGATGCAAAGCATCTCCAGTAATTCGCTGACTGACCCCTCTGAGGATCCCACTCTGAATTAGCAGAATTACCAGGACCTAACAAAACTCTCTCCAACATAGGAATTCAAGCATCCTCCCTTTTACAGCATATCTAAGCCTAGGTTCTACCCTGCAACATGTTCCCTTTGTAGTTACTCATTAACCTGACCTCTTGGTGCATGTAATTAATTAGTTTAAATATGGCAGGATGAGAAAGTGACACTGTGTTCAGTCCAGCTACTGCTCTAGAGTATCAACAGGATACTATGGAATAGTACAGGATACTACAGGATACTCAGGCTAAAATCCAGTACCCTGTCAGTAACAGCACAGATTTTTCAAGGGGCCTGAGCCTCTTTCAATTAATCTGAACTCTTTCAAGTTCAGATTAATTCAGAGTAAAGCAATAGTAAGTAATAATTCGTAGTTTGAAAAAAAAAAAAAGCAGAAGTGGTTAGTTTTTGGATTGTGTTTTTAATCAAGTACAATGGAATCCCTAGAGAGGAAGACACACATTACTAAAACCTCCACACATTTATAAAGCTCAAGTTTATTCTTTCCAGTGGGCAGTTCAAAGTAACCCCTTCCCTCCAAGTTCCTATTCCCTCCCTGCTGGATCACTAAAAGGCTCTGGCCAACACCAAATTGTAATGAATTTGAAGTTGTGAAAGAGAAACCCCATTGCTACCAGGTAACTCTGTCACTTTATTTCTTAAAATCATCAGACTTGCAGGAAAAAGACTTGGTAACTGTAGTTCTCTCTTTGGGTTAGCAATAACAATTTAATCTTACTCAAAGATAAGATACCATTTAAGGCTTTCTCAATCAAACTATTTTTTAATAGCAAGTTACTAGATGACTTAACAAAGAATCAAGAGTTTCAATTAAGAGAACAGTTAGCTCTGGTCTTCAGCAGGAATTTGCATCTATGTACCTCAAACATTACAGAGAGTTTATTTTTGAGATAAGATCTGCTAACATCTTCCTTTAAATTTCCAGGGTTTAAAAGATGAGTTTGGAATCCTTGCTCGATCACTTGCACATCAAACTTTCAATTGTTGCTTTTTAGCACAACAGTCTTTAAGAGACAATTATGAGCTGGTACACAGGGCAGAACCACCTTTATCTCAAAACCACCTTCAGCAGAATTTACTCCTGAGAAATTTTCTACAGGGTTTAGGAACAGTAATTTTATACCTACAGCTGATGAAACTGGGCAATTCAAAGACTCCCAGGTTAAACTGACTTTCTTGAGATAAGGCAGAAGTGCTATCCCAACTGGACCTGGGTATCTCAGTCATCCAGAGACACTTACCTAGGAATGTCAGAGCCACCTGCCCAGGCTTGTAAGTGCTGAACCACATTGCTTATTGCTCAAAATAGAAGAGATATGCACCAGTTCTTCAATCACTGACTTCTATTTTCTTTCTCAGCAATTTCTTGTCACATTACTGACTTAGGGTAGAAACAGAAGTCTTGGATCTTGTCTTTCCCCAAATTTAAGGGCACACCAGAATATACTCTCGAAAAAAACCTAACTCCTAACGCTCAATAAAATTTTTCTTTCCAACACAGGTGCAAGAACACTAATAGTCAATATTAATTTAATACAAAAAAGCAATTATCATTTACAAATATTAAAATTCACTTTGTCTATCCTGGCTAGTCAAACTCTCTCATTCTGAAAGCGTTCAGAGGCTTGAATGAAAAACTAACCATCCTTATTTTGTTAAGTATCTCTTCCAGTAAAAAGCCACCTGTTCACTGTTTGGTTATGAAAATATTTTTATATGACACTAGTCACACAAATCAGCAGGGTCTGGCTGTACAGTATTTTACACAGATAAAGTGCATCAAACAAAGAATGCCATCCAGTGCAAATTGAAACTGTTTTCCTGAAATCACAATGTAGGAAGCGAGGCTCGGCTCCCTCCGCGCTATCCAATCAAGGGATCATCGTCATCACTCTGTAACTGGAGCCGGGCAAAGGGCCGAGAGGGAACCACTCTGTTCTTGGAGATGATGATGATGCAGGTGAAAGTGCTCAGGACCATGAAAACCCCGATGACGATCCCAATGGCCTCAGGGACGCTGATGCACCACTGGTCAGCCAGCAGGCACTTGGTGTTGGCGAAGGTGCCGTTGTGCGGCCGCGGGGCGAGCCCCAGCACGTGGCACATCATGGGGTAGATGTCCACGTTGTCCAGGGTGCCGTGGCTGTAGCCGCGCCGGAAGGCGGGACCGCGCGCGGCCAGGAACGGGTGCATGCTGGGCAGCGCGTTGTCATAGCCGTGGTCCCCGACTGCAGTGGGGCAGAGCACACAGTTACTGCCACAGCCTCTGCTGCAGAGCCACCGTTCCCCTCCCCATCTCCCCCAGCCTCAAAGCATGTGTTCTAACCAAAGGTTAATGCACAACATAAAAGCAGCAGTTGGATCAACCACAGAAGGAAGCCAGAGTTCCTTCCCTCTTCCCCAAACCCCCCAAGTCTTTTCCCATACTGGCCTTTCCCCATGATTCTCCCTCCCATTAATCTCTTTTCCTTTCAGTGCTTAACATTTCCACTGTTCCCCTTCCCATTCTTCATGCCAAAGTTGAAGTTGCCATTCCACAATGAGTCAGTAGCTAGAATGCAAATTTTTACTTCTCAGATTTTGGAGAGTCATCTCTCCTTGCAGAGTGGACACTTTAATTACTTATTAAGAATCAGGCACCTTTCCCTTGATAGTGTTCAGTTCGAGCATATAAAATATTAATATTAAATACCCTCAATTCATGCTTACCAGATAAGGTACTTCAGCTGAAGGGACACCCAAAGAGTGAAAACCAAAAGACAAACAATCACTGTGCCTCTGGCAGCCACACAGCAAAACCTTCGTGGCTATAAGGTCAGGAGTACTTGGACATCTGGTAGGTTTTTAAGATGGGCTATAAACAGCTAAAGAGCAGCCACTGTCAAATTTCCTATTAGCATTCCTGAAAAACCTGTCCAAGGTGCCAGAAGTCTCTCGCAGCATGGCATTTCAGTGACTGCATTTAAGTTTGAGTTCATTTCTTAGTACAGTGGAGGAATATCCCTGAGAACTGTTTCCTTGGGTGCTTCCCTGAAGCTTCTGATGCAAAACATCCAGATTGCAACTGATGAGGTCACACTCACCACTTCAGTGAGCTTCCACTAGTCCTTTTCAATGTTTTCCACCATTCTGTTTGTTACCACATCTTGTTTGTTTTGACTCATGTTTCTAGATTGTTTTCCCTGCCTTTTACTACTTGTTTGTTCTGAACAGAGCTACTCCACGTTCCCTCTCCAATGAAGTTCCCAATTTTTCACCTCTGAAGTAGGATTCTGGTGTGTGAAATTACTGGTACACTTGGCAATCACTGTGCTGCCACTTTTGTCCATGAAGATAATAAACCTTAAACAGGCTTCTAGGCTAAAACCTCCCCTGCCTGTTTCTGGGAAGCCTTCACAAATAAAATTGATTTGAAAAGAGATTTACTTCAGCTGATACAATGCTGTTCCTTATAAACATTCACTTATTAACTATTTTTAGGTACATGAAATTGAATCTAAGCAGAAACAAGAAAAGCAGAACTCTGATCAGAGAACACCTGTGCTACGTGTTGCCCAATTGAAGATAATTGTAGCAAATCCGGAGGGAAATATTTTTTAAAATACAAACACATGCTGCATTAAAAAGCAGTACTTCTGTACATATACTGAAAAAACCTGAACTTAATTCTGCAAAGGGCAGACAGTAAGATCAGCCAAACTGGGTGCAACAAGGCTTTTCCACCACTCAACACCCTGTCTCTAACAGCAGTCATACAGGGAAGTATCCAGGAGGGATATCCCTGACCCTACCAACCAGCCCGAGCTGTTGGCTGCTCAGAAACTTCCCAGAAATTGGTACTTTTCTATTTAATGTCTATTAATGGATTTTCCTACCAAGAATCTGTCCAATCACTTTCTGAACACACATACACACACACACACACACACAGAGAGAGCCTTCATCTGCAACCAGAATTACAGGTTGAATTTTCCTACTATTACAACAAGGAATCTATCTGGAATTTCTTCTTTGAGATACACTTTCATGTGACTGTTGCATTTTTTCAATAAATTATCCATAGCCTCTTGTCTGCCAAAAAAAAACCCTGTGTGTGGAACACCTGGAAATATATATATGTATATATGTATGTGTAATTTGACATTCTAGCAGGAAGAAAGTGCACATCTTACCAAGGCACTGAGAAGTGACACCTGTTGAGTTTTGTCTTTCAAACATGCTGCTATGTTCCTACTATTTTTAGTATTTCCTGCCATTTATTTTCATTCCCTAGAACATGTACTGTAATACTTAATGTTGTGTGTTGCATGCTTTGATTTATGCACCCCTACACATATATTTTATATACAATAAAAAGTTAAACTTCACTTCAGGGAAAGCTTGAGACAGACTGCCAACCTGCCTAAGATAACTCAGATTATTAAACTGAACATGACAAAGCGTTTCAGCCAACAGAATATTCCTCATCTCCTCCTCATCTGTTAAACACTCCAGGCTCAGGCTGGGAATGTTCTAGAAAATGCTGCACTACTCCTAAACCTGCACAGTGCCAGGACTCCCCTTGGTGAATGAGAACCATCCTGCAGCTGGCTGGAATAGAAACAAGGCAGTTTACCCACACAAACCACAGAGGAACACACACTTACACTTGGAAAGGGACTCGTTCTGTACAATTGTCCAGCCTTCGTCTGCAACCAGAATTATGGGCTGGATTCTCTTGTGATGGCGATAATGGAATCTGTCTGGAATTTCTTCTTTCAGATAAACCTTCATGTGACTGTTGCAATTTTTGAGTAAGCTATACACATATTCTGTATCTGCCAAGGAAAATATTGCACATGAAACAGCTGGACATTAACTCCTGTTTACTACAATTATCTGTCATTAAACCTAAGATCCATTATTTCAAAATAATTATTTAAAAAAAAAAACACATAGAAAAGGATTTTTTCATGTCCCTTACAAAATGCTGCAATGGTTGACGTGAATTTCAAAATTTGTTTTCATTTTAAATCAGACACCTCAACCTACACCAGGACCTACAACTCAACTTACCATCTGGGCTTGAAGGGCAAAATTCAAGTAAGAGAAATCAAGAGAAAGCAATCACCCCCTCAAGTAGTCAATATTTTCTCCAGCGCAGTAATTTTTTTTTTCTATTGTATGAATCACTTTGTTCATTAGTCTGGCCATAAAGAGGCCAGCAATGTCCTGATTTCAGACATGCCTGCTGGGGACTACTCCGAGATACAAAACTGGAATTCATGTTACGAAGTCTTAGGTTTCACTCCCAAAAACAGAAGTGGTAAAATGATCAAAGTTGGGACTGATTCTTACTTTGAAATTTACACAATGACATTTTTTATCCTGAATAACATATGGGTTTATTTCATGCTCACTGTGAATGACAGCTGCGTAGACTAAGTGAGCAACAAGAGAGCAGGCAAACTAAGTATCTATCTACTTTCTCAACCACCTGTACCAGGGTCATCCTTATTAGTCACAGCAATTTGACAAGAAACACTCCTTGTCCCACTGATTGCCAAAATAAACTTCTAAATAAACCATCATTCTCTAGCTTACTCATTATGTCAAAGTCCTACAACATGAACTCCACAGGTTTTGCAAAAGAACAGTCTAGCATACTGTGTACTTTTTAGAGGCAAGATAAACAAGACTTAATTCTCAGTATATGCCTTAAAAAAAAACCAAACCCAAACATACTCTGCCTTGGCAGCACTGCAGCAACCGGAGTCTTGTCTATCAGGGTGTAGTTATTGCGCCCCAGGCATTCATCCAGGACAATCAGCTTCTCTGAAGAACAGGAGGCCATTCCATGGTCACTTGTTATGATGACATTAACAGTGTCCCACAGACCCGATGCCTTCAGTTTGTTCATAAGGAAGCCAACATGGTTATCCACTTCTTCCAACACTCTGTGCATGTTCTCGGCGTCGCCTGGGCCGTACTTGTGCCCGCTTGCATCCGGTTCTTCCCAGTAGAGCACAGCAAAATTGACCACTGGGTCAGAGCTGTTCAGCCATGCCACAATTCTCTCCGCTCTCTCCTCAAACTTCATGGAGAAGTTGTACTTCATAAAGAAATGAGGGGTCGTGTTGTTGATTTTTACATCACTACCGGGCCACATTGCAGCAGCACTTGCTCCCTTTCCCTGCTGTTGATTTGTTACCCAAATTGGAACTGCCTCATTCCACCAGAAGGGATCTGAATCATTGAACTGTGAAAATTTTTTCTTGGCATCTGCATCGTACATGTCATTAGCCACAATGCCATGGCTTTCCTCATACAAACCTGTCACTATGGTGTAATGGTTTGGGAAGGTCTTGGTGATAAAAGAATTCACGACTTCTTTTACAAGCACACCATCCTCAATGAATTCCTGGAGATGAGGAAGTTTGTAGGTTTCCAAGTAATCAGCCCGGAAGCCATCAAAGGACACGAGGAGCAGCCTGGGTACCGAGTCACCAGCTGAGCGAGCACAACAGATGAGGATTCCAGCAAAAAATAATATCAACATCGAGCTCATTGTGGAGACTTTGAAGTGCTTCCAGCAGGCAATCAGATGCACCTGAAAAATTTAAATAGACAAGGCATATAACCAAAGCAATTCTACTGTGACCAGTTTAACTACATCTTCCTTCCAGAGGGTAATTCCAAAACACCCAGTCAAACAAGCACTTGAGTCAACAGTGGATTTCCCTACTGACTTCAGAAGTTTCTCAGATATTGTCAGTTTTTCATATATTAAAACAAATGTGCAGTGAGATTTTTTCCACTGAAGACTAAATGAGAGGAATTGTTTTCTTTTGATCAGTTATTCCATTGCTGTGTGTGTCCTATTACAATTCTACATTCCATGACAGAAAACCAGTATTTTTCCTCATGTTCAAGCACAGGCATTTGAACAGCTCCAGCTGTTCAACAGCTCCACCTTTAAGAGTGGTCTGCAGCCCTAAACTCTTATTACACATCACTGTTTAGGTCAGAAGCCTGTTTCCTACAATAATTATAATCTTCCTTTCTCATCTCACTTTTCCTTTTTCAGTTTCCACCCTCTAGAGTTGCTGGAAGACTTTTCAGCCTTTCAACATTCGCATTTACTCATTCCTTATTCCATACCCAGAATCACCAGGAGTAACTTCTGCTTTCCTTCTAAGCTGCTCGACATCTACCATAACAGCATTTAAACCTGTCCTTTATGTACCACACTTTTCTCTCTATAAAAAAACCAAAATTAATAACCTTAGCTATGAGGTAAGTATTTCTCAGCAAGGAATTAATCACCATTATGAGTGCCAGGTATGATTTGTAAGCTTTTACCCTCTCTTAATGTATTATGTGTGACTTAAGCACTTTGTTTAGGAAGGTACAGAATGATGCTCTCAGTCTTTAAAAAAGAGGAAGTGAAACTCCAAGTTTCACAAAACCTTCTGCAATGTTGTTAGGCAGCGTATTTGCGTCTCAAGAAGAGCCCCATTCCAGCAAATTTTCCCTTTATATTTCTTTTATCCTTTATCTTCCTTTATGTGCAGACAAACTGTGATTCTAGGAGGCACAGCAGCTGTCTTCCCAACATTTTTAACATCAACCCTTTCCCGCAAACTCCTTAAAACCGCAGGTTTATTTTAAAGGAGTAGGGAGCTCTAATGTTAGCTGTAGCTTCAGCAGTGACGGGAATTCAACGCACGGGAAGCCACCCCCGGCCCGGTCTCCAACAGTTAAAATGTCTGCAGAGGATACAAAAGTTACAAGGGTTGTCAAATCCAGCATTAAGGCATCCCTTAGCACCGAGGACTCGGAGGACACACGCCTTTTAAAGAAAAAGGAGAAAAGAAACGGGAAGAGCAACGCAGCGACGAAATCACCGGTTCGATGTTGTCAGGTACTTTAAAAAGCAGAACCAGAGTTTTCCACAGCGCAGTGAGACGCAAACCCGCAGCGCTCCCTTCGAAACGCTCCAAAGCTGATCAGCACTGGTGTTTTTATACACAAGTGGCATGTTCTAACCAAAAATTAACTCTGCCCCAGGCAAACCCAGCAAAACAACCCCGCTGTGAAATACCACCAGCACTAGTCCACCTGCTCCCGTACCTCCCGACCAGGTTTTGGAGTTGCTCGGCCCGGTCAGAACGGAGGTTATTCCGCCTGCAAAGCGCACACACGCGGCACCGCCGACCAACCGGGCGCTCCGGGTCGGTTTCCCCCCCCGCGTCTGTCCCTCACCAGCACTCAGACCGGGCTCACCGTCCCCACAGCCTCCCGCCGCGGGACAGCCCCGTCCCCGCCGGGGTCCCACCGTGAGGTCCCGCTCCGGCTCCGCTCCGGCTCCGCTCGGGCCGGGACGCGCGGGCGGGACCGGAGGTGCCCGGGGGCAGCGGGAGGGGGGTGGGGGCTCAGCGCCTGCGCACCCGCCGCCCGCGCAGCCCCAACCGACAACTGACGGGCCCTGAGGGGGGCGCAGGAGCTCGTCCGTGAGCGCGGCCTCCGCCCGCTGTGATTGGCTGCGGGCCCGCTGGCGGGAGATCCGATTGGCTACGGCGCGGGGGGCGTGGCGCTGGCATGAACGGATCGGGGGGGTGAAGTGGGAAGTGAGGGTCGGGCGGTGAGAGGGGTCGTGAGGGGCCACGGGGAGGCCGTGGGGAATTTCCAGTGTCACAGGGTCAATTAGATGGAAAAGAGCTCTGAGATTATTGAGTTCAACCTATGGCCGATCACCACTTTGTCAACTAGACCACGTCTTTCAGTGCCGCGTCCAGTCTTTCCTTTAAACACCTCCAGGGACAGTAACCACCGCTTCCTTCGGCAGCCCGTTCTTATGTCTAACCACCCTTTTTGTGAATAAATTGTTCTTAACGTCCAACTAAAAACCTCCCGTGGCGCAACTTGAGACTATGACCTCTTGTCCTGTCACTTGGTACCTGGGAGCAGAGCCCGGCCCCACCTGGCTGTCCCCTCCTGTCAGGGAGTTGTGCAGTGCCAGAAGGTCCCCCTCGAGCCTCCTTTTCTCCAGGCTGAGCCCCTTTCCCATCTTCCTCAGCTGCTCCTCATCAGACCTGTGCTCCAGACCCTTCCCCAGCTCCGTTCCCTTCCCTGGACACGCTCCAGCCCCTCAATGTCCTTCCCGAACTGAGGGGCCCAGAACTGGACACAACCCTCGAGGTGACCTCACCAGTGCCCAGCACAGGGGACAGTCACTGCCCTGGTCCTGATGCCACAGACGGGGATGAGGGGGCAGAGCTGAGGGGAGCCATCGGGGCTGTGGGATGAAGGCATGGGGGCTGTGGGATGAAGCCCTCCCAAGCAGAGCAATGCGGTGTTTTCAGGGAGCTCAGGGGTTTGGGAGGGTTGTGTTGTACCCCCGGACCGGGATGCAGCTCACTTTGGGGCTGTTTTCTGGGCTTCCCATTGTTGCAGAAGGGCACCATGAGGTGAAGCTGTGATGGGACACGTCCTTGGGAGTGTCCCTGTGTTTTCCCAGCACGCCCATAACCTGCCTCCTGCCTCCTTTGCAGGTGCCTGGTAGCCCCAGGCTGTCACCTTTTCGAGGCAGTGGTGCTTGTCAGCATGACTCCTCCATGACTCTTCCATGACTCCATCTCCCTTTTGGTCACACAGCTCTGTAAGTTGGCTGTTCATATTCTTTCATGCACATCGCCTTTTTGCGGTCTCTCGTGGAAAAAAGAATAAAATTGTTTACCCTAAAACTCAGAATACAGGCAGGAAATGGTCACGTGTTGTTGAATGTACTCTGAGTGCCACTGCAGCAGTGTGTGGTACAATGAGTTGAGATTTGTTTTGTGTCCTGGTGTAAGTTTGCTTCATAAATTAAGGCAAATTGTTTCCATTCCCATGGTTTTCTTCTTTATTATTAGAAGAGATTAGTAATTCTGCAAAACCTGTTAAGTTACTCCTGCTGAAAAACAATGAGATCAGCTCTATGTAAATAGAGAAATGAAGCATCCTTTAATATCACAGCACAACTCGTCACTATTTTAAATTTCTTCCTAAAAACTGAGAAAAAGACATGCTTATGGCTTCATAACTGACTGAAGTAGATCGGAATTTCATTCTGTGTACCCTGCTAGATGTTTATTCTGCAGGCAATGTAGATTTCAGCTTGTTTCTTCCTAATGGCTTTCACATATGTATGAGTTAGGCAGGTTTTGCTACCTGTGTGTGCCAGCTGTGGAGTGGCTCTAAAATGTGGTACAATAGGCTGAATAAAGTGACACGCCCCTGATTCACCTTGATTTATGGAATGTAGCAGGTGTGGCCAAACACAGGCCTGTAAAAGAGGGAAAAAAACATCTCCAGGTGAGCTAGAGAAGAATTCTTGCAGCTATTCACGTGTCATGTGTCAAGTTCAAGTCAAGGTCCTTGTGTGTTTTTTTTTTGTCTGAGTTTCTTTTTGGTTACACAAATTCAGCTTTGTGAATATGCACATGACAGCTGATCATGTGGAGGAGAGATGTCCTTTATAAATTACTTTGTTGTATTGCCTTAAAAATATTTGTTACAGAGTGAACTAGAACTCCAGGGAATGCCTAAGAGAACAGGTGCAATATTTTGACCAATTTCATCAAGTTACAATTGAGTTCTTGTTAAAAACTTTATGCACAGATGCAGACAACTTTGAAGCATCGAGGCTCTTTTGCCAGCCTCCTTTTGCAGCATACTCACTCAGCTGTTCAGTCCTAAAAGGTGTGAGTAATCTCTTATTTACCCTTGCCCACATGCTTTGAAAACCATTTGCAGTATTCACTTCTTCATGAGCCCAGCCTAATGTGTTGTGCCCAGTTTGACACATCATACAGGCAGCACACCATGACAGCTCTGAACTCTGAGCTGGTCTAGCCAGTATGTATCTAATGTGGTTAATACAGCTCTTGGTTCCATTTACAGTGTTTGCCTACAAGAAATGGGTGAGTTACACGTATACTTACATTAAGAGGAGTAAAACTGGGCACTACTGGAAGGTTTGCCTTTCTTCACCTTGATCTCTCTGTTGTATTTTAGCCCACATCTGCCTGTAGAAGCTGCAGTTCTAAGCACTGGATGCTGCCAGAGCTGTCCAGATTTACTGCTGGAGTATAATTGAGCATTTGCACCTCAAAAACCATTAGTCAATGCCAGGAAGTAAAGAGCAGGCAACCTCAAAATGTTCTCAGGGGTTGCTACATTTAGTACAACACCTAATTTCTGGATAGGAAACCATACCCTCTAGTTGGCAGTGTTGTACAGGTGAAGCAACTGAATTTATTTGGATTGACTAAATTTGGGGCTAAATTTGGACTAATTTATTTTGGATTGTTCAGCCTGGAGAAGAGAAGGCTTAGGGGTGACTTAACTGTGGCCTTCCATCACCTGAAGGGTGCCTACAAGAAAGATGGAGAGGGACTTTTTACAAGAGCGTGGAGTGACAAGACAAGGGGGAATGGCTTCACACTGAAAGAGAGCAAGTTTAGACTGGATATTAGGAAAAAAAGTCTTCCCTGTGAG
Source organism: Leptocoma aspasia (assembly GCA_013399835.1). Lineage (NCBI taxonomy): Eukaryota > Metazoa > Chordata > Aves > Passeriformes > Nectariniidae > Leptocoma > Leptocoma aspasia. The sequence continues at coordinate 214,675 of VXAX01007254.1, forward strand.
GGTGGTGAGGCCCTGGCACAGGTTGCCCAGAGAAGCCTGTGGCTGCCTCATCCCTGGAAGTGTCCAAGGCCAGGTTGGATGGGGCTTGGAGCAACATGGGCATAATGGAAGATGTCCTTGCCTATGGCAGGGTATTGATGATCTTTAGATGATCTTTAAGCTCCTTTCCTACCCAAATCATTCTGCAATTCTATGAAAACTCAATGTTGCATGTGAATAGCTCAGCTACTCATATTGCATACTTTCTTAAGGACATTTTCATTATTTAATATTGAACAATAAATATTTTCTGTATTTCCAATTTTATTCTCAATTTTATCCATGTGGTGGAGACCTTTGTCACCATTTTTGCTCAGTAGTTTTTTAAATCTGTCATTTAATGGTCATTTATTGTGTTTTGGTGCATCTTTATAAAATTGAGATGAAAAAAATAGGTGTTTCATTAAACCATAAAAAGAGCTGGGTGAGTAACAGCTGTTAAACTTTATTAGACCTTAAGCTTTTAGTGCCAGTTTAATCCAAAGCATTGCTTGTATACAGAGGCTATAAACAAACAGGGCTCTTAATCTTGCTGTTTCTCAAACCATGTGGAATGAGATCCCTAAGGCTGTATGACAGGGTGATACAGAGGACTGTAGTGTCTCTGACTTCTTTATTTCAGTTACCAGAGCCTCCACAGCAAACAGGCTTGAAACTGGGTTGCTGAGCTTTTCAAAGGTGCTTAGTTTCAGAGATAAACAAGGTTGTTGAAATGATGCCAGATTTTAAAGGCAAACAAAAATGTTTTTCTTGGAGCAGTTAGGCAGATAAAATGTTGGTATTTCTTAGACTCTCAGGTATTCCAATGGAGTTTCTGACCATGGACTTAAAGACCAAACCAAGTAAAGTTTTACAAAATGAACTGGAAGACCAAAAATAAAGGGCTTTGAAATATCCAAATTGAGAATAATTAGGCCCTGCAGCAGGTAAAGCAGGTTTTCAAATGTATGTTGACAATGACTCCTGGTATTTTTAACAACTAAAAGCTGTTGATTACATGAGAATTGAGTGTCCTTTGCAAAGTGGTTTTCTGTTGTTTGTCTGGTTCCCAGTGGAGAAATGTCTGTCATATGCAGAGTGAAATTCATCAGTGTGTTGGATTTAAATTTTATGCAGCCAGCAGCAAAGGAAATCTGGGTGAAGGTGAATCACCATTACTACAGTGGGGTCCTGGATTTGTGAAGCAGCCCCTCAAGACTGCAGAATCCACGTCAGTTTTAGCAGAACAACAGATGGATTTCTGGATGCCTGCATCAAGGATGTGCTGACTCCTGTGTGAAATGTGTCATCCTGAACATTTACCACATCACTGTCTTCTGAAATAATTCTTTGGTGTGTTTGTTTTCCTTACTGCAGTATAAATAGAATACAGATAAAGGAACAAAATGTGGGATAAAGCCTTGTCCTCGTGCTGTTTAGCGCAAGATTGGCAGTGGATAGAGGTTTGCTGTTGATAAACTGTGTAGAGATGAGGTACTGCTAAAAACACAAGAAAAAGCGGAGGCTGGAAGTGGTGCAGGAGTTTGTTTGCCGTTGATTTGCTCCAGGTATTGAGTGCAGCCAGGAGTGAAAACAAAGTGGTATGAATTTATTGCACGTCCCTTGTAGTATGTGTGTAAACCATGACCAGTCTCTCTTCCAGAGCCCACAGTGTAGTTTTGATAATGTCCTTGAGCTACATGTTGCAAAGCTTTGGAAATTTTGGAGCTTTATGAAGGAAAAAAGTTGTTGGGTTTTTTTTGTAAAACCAACATCCTGAATGGCCAGGAACATTCATGATTTTGCATTGAGTGCACTTAAGTGCAAATGAAGGGTCTGATCCTCTGGGATGCTAAGATCCCTCAGTTTCTGAGGGACAGTAAACTTTGTTTACCATCATTCAGTTTCAGGTTCAGCTGTTTCCAAGAACTCAGAGTGTTTTAACCATTCAGGTTTTTTGGGTTTTTTTTTTTGCATCTCTTCTGTCTGGAAAAAGATACTTTAGAGCAAGCAACTGAAGGACCTCAATTTCTTTAGGTTGTGAGGAATGACTTACAGGCTCTTTGCCTAAAGTGTGCACGTACTTTCATCAAGGACAAATAAAACTGAAGGACTCTTTTATTAAATCATTAAAATTATAGGAATATCCAACTAGAAATGACCAGAGAAATTACGGTAGAAGCAGGTTGCTATTTCTAAACAGGGCTGTGGAACCACTGAAGTTACTTGTGGCACTGATGGATGAGTTGAAGTTTACAATATTATGGAATGTCTAGAATATGTGCAAATTATTGCTTCAATAAAGGTGTACCCAGGTAGAAGTCTTGGGAATCCGTACTAAATATTGTAATGTAGGGTTTTGCCTCTGATTCTTAATCTCTGAGAGTATGTGAGGTATTCTCTTTAGGGGCCTGATATTCTTGTTACTCTTCATTGTTTCCACCCTTCTCTTCCACCTGGAGCTGAGGGATAACTGACTCTAGCAATGCAGGAATTTCTTTACAAGTCAGTCATCTTCTTGTCATTTTAAAATAAGTGCAAGGTGGAGGTGCTGATTTCTGTTGGGGTTTCAGGGTAAACTGCTAAAGTTTCAGTAGTAGCTTCAGCAGTACAAGTGTGCCAGAGCCCTTATCCTTCAGATAAATCAACTTCCTCTAAGCAAACAACTTAAATACCAATAAATGCCTCTGTGTGTTTGAGCTGCTGAACTGAGCTCTGTGTGTCTCTGCAGAGTGAACCAGGCAGTTACCTGGGTTCCTAGCCTCAGTTTTGATGTCCATTTGTGGGCTTCTAAATGTAGATGAATACCAGCCTTGCTGTCTAAACAGACACATCTATTGTAGAGAGCTCTGATAACTGGGCTGTATTAAAGACCATCTTCATCTCCTTTTGATATAATTATTTCCATCTTTTTCTATGATGTACTTTGAGGTGCTCATCACTGTTTCTGGACTGTAGAAAGAGTCAGTGATTTGCTTATTCCAGGTGCTGAACACTAACAGAATTGTAACTTGTGTCTAAGTATGTTAACTGGACTTGTAGTCATGTTGATTCTGGTATGTCTTCCTTTAAAAAGAATAAAGTTGAAGTAAAAGTGGAAATTCAGTGATAAACTAAAACACAAGCTTCTCTTGAAAATGAAGAGTTCTATTGCTCATGTTCTTTATCCTTTTATGAACTTTTCTGCTTATGGTTTTTGTGCTCCTTTGTGTTTCTGCAAAGCCAGTGACCAGCATTATCAATGGCCCATGTGGGTCCAGATGGTCAGTGACACAACCTGGATTACAGAATTAGAAGCAAAAAGTATTGTGTTACTAACTTCCACTTAACACCTTCTGGATTTGGGAGCAGAGGAATTTAGGGAATGGATGAAATTGGTGATCTCTGGTTTGGAATCCTGCATTCTCATGGCTTTGGGGTGGGACTGTTACTCAGAGGGCTTTAGTTGTGCTGAGACCTTTTTTTGCTCTCCTGCCTCATACAACCTGTTCCCTCTCACTTCTGTGCAGGAGAGAAGTCCCATTTCACTGGACACTTAATGATACTTTTTGTTGCTCTTGGAAGGGGGCAGAGGAAAGAAGAACTTGGATAACTCACAATAAAGAAACCCACATCAACTATATTTATTTATTTTTAAATAATACTCACCTTATGCTCTTACTCCTTGTTTTACTTGTGATATTTGAAACCCTCCAGCAGGTGCTGCTGCATCCTGCAAATGTCTTCGTGGTGGGGAAAAAAAAAAGTCATGGACTGGACTACAACTGGACTTTGTTCTTTGTTTTGTGTCTTGCATATTTCTGTGTTCTTTTTTGTCCCTCAAACTGTTTGCCAGCTGAGTTATTAAGAAAGGGAGTTTTTATGATCCCAGCGAGTTTAATCCTGCAAGCACTCTGTAAGAAGGGGTTGAAGATCAATGGGAGTTGCTGATCAAAGTCATGCTCAGAGCAAGCTGAACAGACCCAGGCAGAAATACATTTGTCTTTCTACAAAATATGACGAAATCCAAGTGTTTTCTTAGAAGTGAAAAGTAGTCCTAAAAGAAGTTGAATGTATAAAACTTACCAGCTGTTTCATGACTTTTCTGAAGTTTCTTGAACTTCAGTAATTTAAGTTCATGATTTTAAATCGGTTTTATCATTACCCTTGGTCTTGAGTGCTAGAAGTTTGCAAGACAGATTACACAGCACACATTTCAGAATCTCTGAGTTAGGATTTCCACGTGAGGAATTGAGGCTGAGTTACATACAGCTAATGTAAAGAGATGTCTTTCATCCTGTTTGGTGATGTACCACTTGTGGCAGGCAGGAACGTGGGGGTAGTAAGAGTTGAAATTAGGCCTTAGTAATGGGTAATGTATCCTTGAAGTTCTTGAGTTGCAGCAGGCCAGAAATGCCCTGGTGAGCTAAGAGACGTCGTTGATCTCTGATACTTACCTGCATCTTTGTACTGTACAATCACAGTGATTAAACTTGGTTGTGACCATGATCTTGGCACTTTTCAGGTTATCTAGGAGCCCTAAGTTTAATTAAGATGAAATATTGGTTTGTTTTTGATATTTAACTTTAATAGTACTCTAAACTTCTTAATATAAGACTAATGTCAGTTAACTGCAGTCATAAATCCCAGGCAGGCAGCACCTGCTACCCTACACTGTGAAACAGCTTGTGTTCCCTTCTTGTTCTGTCTGGAATGGCTTGAATTACCATCTTTCTCTTTCACTTCTCTTCTTTATTTCTTTAAGAAATCTAACCTGGCTGTGGCAGTTACCTCTCAGGAAGTTACAAGGTTGGGTCAGGAGGAAAACACCTTCATTTTCCTTTTGACTCAACCCCAAAAGATTAAATATAATTAGTTTATAAGAATTCTTGTAATAATCTATGTAATCCAGATACAGTAAATATGGAGATAAAAAGTATTTAGTCAATAAGGCCTGAAGTTCTCATGATGTTAATAGATTGGTAACTTTATAATAATTTGATAAATGCAGGTTTGGATTTTCTGGGAGTTTCAGCTCTGTTGAATTCAGTTGCTCTGGAATGCGTATCTGTCTCTATAAGGGCAGCTAATTCTATGTAAAGCTGACAGTATTCAGCCACTTCAGGTTCTGTGCAGTTTGGTGTGTCTCCTCATTCACTAGAGAAAAGGAACTGCATACACGAGGTGGCAAACTAAATTTCTACAGTGTATGTCTTACAGCATGGAGATACATAACCTAAATGTGATTATAATTAATTGATGCATTATGTATATGTAATCATGATTAATACTTCTTCATTGCTTTCTTTTCCTATATTCCCAAGGCAGCTCATGAGAGCTTTTACAGTTTTGGCCCTAGTTTATAGTTCAGAGGAGGACAATGCTACATGTGAAATGTGTAGCCCCCAAAGTGAACAAGCGGCAATGTTGGAAATAATTAAAATTTACCTCTTTATAATTTTATTGTAGTTTTTTCATAAATGATCTTCAGTGTTTGATGATTTTTAAATAACCACTGAAATGTTGCAGATGATTGCTTGTATTATTGAGGCAGTTTTGCCTTGCTTTTCCTTGAAGTGGGATGAAAATGTGAGTGGGCAAAGTCTGCATTTCTACCTCTTTACATAAATAAGATTTCCAGTAGAACTATTTTCGACTTTCTATGTAAGAATACTTATTTTTTTACTGTAGCTTTCTAGTACTGATAGGTTCTTCAGCTGGTTTTGCTATACTTATCCAGCAACATCTGGAGGAACAACTGATTACAGCTCCTGAGATACAGTTCCCAGGAGTCATATCGACAAAGGGGTTAAAAGTGAGACAGCCTTTTACTTGGTGGAAGTGCAGTTGTTGATTCAAGGCTCTCAGTAAATGATTGTTGGAGGTCTGCCATGTGTAGCTGAGCATTCAGAAAGTACACCACAGACTCTGCTTCCTCCTGAGGAGCCTTGTCTGTCAACATCTCATTTTAATTGTAGTCTGTAAGGTACCAGCAGGCAGGCAAAACTCACCAGCCAGCAGCCATGGAAGATCCAGTCTTGGCTGACATAAATCAAAATGCTATTGACACCACTGTCTTTGAGGTTTCAGATTCTGAGGGAAATAAAGGGGGTGATCTTTTTGATCATGTCCCTGAAGATTCAGCATCCCCTTTTTCCATCACTAATACCGCAGAAATCACGGATGGTAGTAAGGAGAACTCAGAAGATAGCTGTAATAATTCTGTGGCCTCTCAGCATGGAAGTGATGGAGAAGATGATTCTTCATCTCACCATGGTGCTGAAGAAGACTACCCACAGCAGCAGATGGATCTGATGAGCTCAGCTCTGGAAGATAAAGACACAGAGGGCACAGTGTTTGAGAGCAACCTGCATTTTCCTCCAGATTTCCAGTTTTGTCAGAGACAGAGCACTACCAACTCTTCAACTTCCCTCAAGTTTCCCTTTAACAATAACTCTGGAGAAACGAACAACTTTCAGGAAGATTTTGAGATTTCTGTTTTTGTAAAGGTAAGAACCTGGGTGCTCCTAAGCATACCCTAGTTTTAAACCCCAAATCAATATGTATGTGCTCCAAATCAGTGAAATACAGCTACCCACTGCTTTGCTCCCAACTCTGCTACAGAGAGCCAATCTCTTCACTTACCTCTTGCATCTTTAAGCAGATAAAGAGGTGATGTGTGGAAGTGCCTGAGATTTCTTTATTCAAGTGGAAGTATGGTGCAGGTATTCTGATTGTTGCTGCAATTCATTTATTCTGGGAAATCTCCCTGCTGTTACAGCTAGGCTGCTACTATTTAGTTGAGCTAGTTCAGCTATCCCTGCACTTCATTATCTAATAGCTGAGAGCTCAAAAGTAATAGCTGTGAATGCTATGAAGAAAACTGAATATATAGTTTAAGTAATGCTCATCCCTGACAGAAGTTTTTCTTACATTTCTTTCAATATTTAGATTTAGGTATTTCTGTGACAATTTCAACATATATTTTCATTAATTTCCAGTTAGGTATAAATTACTGAGAGGGCTTTCACACCTTCTTTCACCTTATAAAGGATTACTTATGTTTCAGAACTGTAAACACCTGTGTTCTTGAATAAACACTATGAAGTGCCTTCATAAAAGCACTTGTATTTAACCTTTCTCAACATTTATTAGGTTGAAACACAGGCCTGACAGTTTCTTCTTTTTAACTGTATAAGAATGTTCAAGATCTTGTGTACCTTGAATAGAACAATACAGCATGATTATAACATTCTGTTATTTCAAGAGAAGCCTCTTGAAGTTTGTCACTTTTCAATATAAATAATATTATCAAAATCTGTTTCTCAGTTCCATGGGGGCTTTGGAAGCAGGAGAAGAGATTTCGTCACCACACATGATGAGAAGTGTTTTCAGCAGTCATTATTTGGTTAAATGACTACCTGAAATAACACCTCTCCTATTTCTGTGACTGGATCATGTCATTGCTAAAAATATGTTGATTATACAGTCAAAGTAAGAGCTGTGGCATTAGCTCTATTTTATATTTCTGCACGTAGTCCTGCGTATGTGTTAAAAGTTGCAGCAATTGAGTACATTTTGTTTGTTAGCAACTACATGGTGTTAGCAACCTGTATTTGGGCTTTAAAATCATCTCATTAATTTCCTTATTCTTTCATATTCCTGTTATTTCAAAATAACAATGTCTTCTTTTTCTATGGATAAAATAAGTAATGTGTGCAGATGTTCCCATTCAAGAAGAGTTGTTTGGGTTAATTTGAAAAAGTGACAAGAGAAGCATTTTGAATAGAACTGTCATGGACAAGGTCTTAGGAAGTCCTTTTCCTTGCTTTTGTTGTGCAGAGTAGTTGATTATCCCATAAAGGTTCTTATCAGCTAATCCAGAGAGAAAGGCAAACTGTGCTCTCTTCACTTAAGTTCCTGGTGTCTTTGAGATGTCCTTGATCCCCAAGATATCCCTGGCTGAAAGGTTGAGACATGAGGCTCTCAGGTGATCCATGCTGTGCCCAGTGGGCAGGGCACTGGGTACTGCTGGGTAGGTGGCTGAACTGAACTCCTGTTACAGTGTTTTATTCCTTGAGAATGTGATGATTAGCTTTTGGCTTTTTGTTTTTCTATCTTTTTGTATCAACTGCACTGCAGTAACTCCATGCTGTGGAGATCCAGCTTTGCTCTCTTTAATTATCTAGATAGCAAAAGTCATCCTGAAAAATGGAAGGTCACAGAATAATATATAACAAGAGTAGTGAAATCCCTGAAGTCTGTGGCTTTTTGCACATGGAACTAATATCTCAGTTGTGTCAATAAATATTACTCAGAGATGGTTCCCTTCTCACATGGTCTCTAGTCCACCTGAGGCCAGTGTTGCTCTGAAATTGGGTTCATTTGGGTTTGCACTTTTCTGCAGACCCTAACAGTGACAGCAGGACCTGGTGCTGTGGGACAATAGTGATCATGACAGTTCTGCCACTATTTATTCCTCCCTTTGCTTGTAGCCCTAATAAATCTCTGTGAATTACTGGAAATGTGAGTGTCAGAGGACTGAACACTAGAGAAAGTGGGAAGATTAAATGGTATCTAACTCACAGTGTAGCTGGATGGATAATGTTTACAGTAGTCCATTCCTTAGACATCAAGAAAATGTTTACATCACTTTATTTTTCACTCATTTTTCACTGATTATCAGTGCTTGGTAACTATGTCATGTCAGTAGACTATTTCAGGATGTGCCATAAGGTAAAAAAGGAAATCTCTGTGCCTTTAACAGCAGAATGCAGCATGTAACAACATTAATCTGTTTGTGTGAATCCAGCACGTCCAGGCTTGTCACAGCCACCTTAATGCCCTTTCAAAAACACTGTAATTTATCCAAACAAAAGCCTTTGCAATTTGAACAGAAATATGGCTGGCACACAGGCTGTGTTACTGAGTGCACAGAACAGCCTGACCCAATCATAGCTCCAAGGTCCAGCCTTCTCACCTGTACACTGTATTTTCCTATTGAGCAGCATGTTTTTTCTGAAGGTTTAGGTTTCTTTGAAAATTTTAACTTTTTTGTTTTCCTAAAGCTTAAGTTGTTATTTAAAGGCTACTCCTCCAATTTTCTTTTCAGAAGAAAATTACTGCCCTTCTGTTTTTCTGATAACCTGAGACTGACTGCAGATTATAGCCCCTCTGCACTCACTTGTGCCGTAGGAACACGGTTCCCAAAAGAAGGAAGGGAATTCTTTACCCTAAGAAATAAACACCTTGTGTTAGGCAAAAATACCAACATTATACTGTGGTTTAGCATCATCAGCCTGCACCTGTTGGATCACTGCACTGGAGTAACAGAGTTATGGATGCTGGAGAGCATCTCTGGAGGTCACCTTGTCCAACTCCTTACTCAGAGCAGGGTCACCTACAACAGCTTGCTTAGGGTCCTATTTGGTTTTCAATATTTCCAAAGATGAAGAAACGACAACTTCTCTGTGCAACCATTCTAATGTCCTACTCTCATGGTAAAACTATGTTTTAAATGGAATTTTGTATATCTAAATTTGTGCTTGTTGCCTCCTGTCCTTTTAGTGGATACCAGTGCTTATATTTAAAAATCGGAACCTAAACATTTAGCTGTTTCTGTTTGGAATTATGTAAATTTCATTAAGTCAGGAGCTGGAAAATGAAGGACATTATTGTTTTTCCAACAAGATGTTTCCCACTCCTTCATTTGAAGTGCTGAGTCCTGCACTTGGGTCACAACAACTCCTGCAGTGCTGCAGGCTGTGAGAAGAGTGGCTGGAAAGCCGGAAAAGGACCTGGGGGTGCTGGTGACAGCAGCTGAACTTGACCCAGGTGTGCTTGGGTGGCCAAAAAGGCCAATGGCAGCCGGCTTGCACCACCCATAGTGTGGCCAGCAGGGCCAGGGCAGTGACTGTCCCCTGTGCTGGACATGGCTGAGGCCACACCTCAAATCCTGGGTTCAGTTCTCGGCCCCTCATGACAAAAAAGAAATTGAGGGGCTGGAGCGTGTGCAGAGAAGAGAACAGAGCTGGGGAAGGGTCTGGAGCACAGGTCGGATGAGGAGCAGCTGAGGGAGCTGGGGGGCTCTTGCTTTCCAAACTCCCTGAAAGGAAGGCAGAGCCAGGTGGGGGTTGGGGTCTGTCCCCAGGTAACAAGTGACAGGATGAGAGAAAATTCCTCAAGTTGTGACAGTGGAGGTTTAGAGTAGATATTAGGATTTTTTTTTTTCATGTAGAAAATAAATAGTTTTGTAGAAATGTAGAAAAAAATGTAGTTGTCAGGCACTGGAACAGCCTGCTCAGGGAAGTGGAATCACCATCCCCGGGCATCCAAAAATGTGTAGATGTGGCACTTGAGGACCTGGTTTAATGGTGAACATGGTGGTGGTGCTGGTAGACTGCTGGACTTGAACTTAAATGTCTTTTCCAACCTTACGAATTCTGTGATTCTGTGGTTCTCTGATTTCCAAGCCAGGAATATCTGAGGACTCCAACTTGGTGGCACAACTAACTCTGCTAATTCCCTACTGACTCCCCAAGTTGAGCTGAACTGTTGGGAATGACAGACCACATTCCTCACAGGAACAGTGAGACTCATTGTGTCCCTGGGAAAATCACACTTCTTCCTAGTGAGCTGGCTTTTCTCTTGTTTTATGAAGCATTCTGGTATGTGTTGAGAAAATTCTGTTTAGGAATGTGCATTAATGGTTCAGAGCATGAAGCCACAGGACAAATCCAATTTTAAGCACATACAATTTGAAGAGAGCAGAACCACATGGATATCCAGTCAGAGGTTAGTGGTTAAACTGGTGTTTTGCTGAGCAGAACTGAGCATTTCTTACTACACTCATGATCTACAGAGGAAAACAACTGTATATGCAGTTTGGGCTGTTAGATATTTGTAAGCATAACTGGGCGTCCAGATACCTCCTAGCAATGGAAACCAGTTGTCTTCTATTGACTCCAATACAGCACATGAGGCTGGTGTTAAGCCATACCTTCTCCACCAAGATTTGCAGGTAGTAAGGTAAATTCAGGCTGAAGCCAGGTGGCAGGTGTAACTCTCCATATGTACACAAAATTATAGTAGTTTGTCTTTTTATGACATTTTAGCCTTTAAAAATATTATAAATAATAAATCTAATGGAAGTAAGCAAATATTATTTTGGTCTTATTAATAAACTTATAAAAAGGTTGAGTGATTCATAATCCACCTTTTAAATAGTGTTAACTGAGCAACCTGAGCAAGGAAAAGATCCAAGAACTATTTTCAGAGTCTTCCAGTCTTGGCAGATTTACAGACCAAGATGCTGAAGTTGACATGTACACAGCAGGAAATGACTCATGGGGAGCCAATATCCTAACGTGATACCTGTTTTCATAATTAAAATGAACTTAATGGTTGTTTATTCCTACAAATAGCCTTGAGATAGCTTACAAGTACAATTAAGTATAGAAATACAAGTCTGGAATACCAAGTGATGTGTCCTCCTGCTCTCAGTCTTATCTAGACTATCCCTAACAGATGCTTCTTTGGGAACATTCAATGATGCCCATTCAGCAATTGCCTATGCCAATTAGTCTCTGTCAAGGCTTAATTATTGTTCTGAGACAATGTTTTTCTTTAGTAAAATTCTGTTGCTCTGAATTATGCTATTTTTCTTTTTAATAGACAAGGCCTTTATGTATATAGAAGACACAGATCAAATTTCCTTCAGTCTTTACTTTCTTGAACTAAAAAGAATCCTTCAGCTTGCCTTCAAGCTTGAGTTGTCATTTCTAAACTTTGAGTGGTTTGGTGTGTTGTGGTTTGGGATGTTTTTTGTTTTAGGGGTCATTTTTATGACCTTTTCCAGTCTTTCTCCGGTTAATTTATATAATTCTTAAGCTTCAGTTTGGAGGTACAGGTAGTGCAAATAGCAGTGCCAATAAAAATTACTACAGCAAGTGCCTCTTTAATTCATCATTTATCCAACTCTCTAGTCAGAACACTTTATCTGCTCTATTTTAAGGTTTTTTAAAATCCTTTAACATTTATATGGTTCCTCCAGCCCTGGTGTTTTCCCAATAATCCTTCAGAAACAGTCTCGCCCATTTGCAAGCAGGTGTTACACACCAGTACTGCACAGTTTGCAGCTGCCATTTCCCTTGTAGAGCATTAGGTTTCTCTTCTGTGAGAATTTAGGTTTCTCTTAGTAGTGTGATCAGACTGTGATCACCCCTCACTGAAAACAGCATGGTTTTGGAATCAGAGAACTGCTCTGACATAAATCCAGCGTGAAGGACACCCTCACCAGTGCTTTTGCTCTGCTAACTCCAAAATTAGGATACACCTCTAACAGCCCCACATCACTGTGCAAACCCAGCGTGTCTTTATGGCTCCCTCCTCCCCCCTGCCATGTACAGCAGACTGGTAATCTCTTAAGTCTTCACATGTAAACCTAATAGCTACTAACCCTTATTTCTGAGGAGGAAACCTGTGCTGTGGGTCTCTTCACAGCTGGATTTATGCCTACCCAAGTGTGTGTGAAAAGATTAGTGACGGGCGTTCTGTTACAGATAACACCCAGTCCCGACTATCAGTCACGAGCAGAACGCGTGTTTCAGCAGCAGGGCAGAGCAGTTTGCTTAATCTTTTGGATACAAAGGGTAAAAGATTGCTCAACCCTTGCTGAGTCTGTGCCTCACTCAGGCACCTGTGGAAAGGTCCGTGAATCAATTTTGAGCTGGCACTTGCCATGCCCCCCTCGGTGCGTGGCTCCAGCCACAGCGGTGTCCGGGCACAGCGCAGTAACGTAGCAACAGCTTCAAAATACAGACCTGTATTATCCAGGAAATTGTCCCTGCACAGTGATTGCAGCAATGGCAAACACAGAGTAAATAATGTAGGTCACACCGAGAGAAAATTAAAACAGGATTTATTTAGTAATTTATTTTTTTCTCGTATATATTTAATCTTGTGATACCCGTTTTGATTTTTTGAAAACAAGGCTCTTATCCCAGCATGGACTGGTTTTTTCTTTTGAAACATCTCAGCACCTACATTTTTGGAGTGAAAAATGTTTGGATTTTTGGATTGATTACTTCTTTGCTGGCCTTGAAAACTTACCTGTGCAGTTATCTTAGCAGTATTGTCACCTTTTAAATGGATCCTGTCCAAAACAGAGCAATTTGTATTATTTTGAATTGGTTATTTCAGAAGTACCTAAAGAGCAGCTCTACTGAGACTAATATTTTATAAACGCAAAATAATGTATAATCCCTGCAGAGCAACAGGTGATGATAATATGTCAATTATTTTGAAGTATGCAAGAGGAAAGCAGCATTTCTGCTCTGCTCTTTGTTTTCTCTAGATATCAAGGATTGGATTTGGCTCATCCAGCTGAAGGTGTGCCTGGAAGCCATTAACTACAGCTCTGCAGGATGTCTAGGCTCTTTTTGCAACAAAAAGCTATCTGAAATAGCATGATGGGATGTTAATTCCTGTGGCCAAGTCCAAGCACCACCTGTAGAGGGAGGTTACTTGTTAGGTATGGAGCAGGGCCTAATTCAGTTTTCCAACCACGGGCATCCCCTGCTGGTTTAGATGTCTAAAGGCTTTTTTCCTGGCCTCCAGCTGCCTCTGCAGGCCATGGGTGTCCCATAGATCCTGTCTCATATGTGTTTATGGATTTCCTCAGCTATCCTATCAAATGCTGCTGGGTATCTAGGCTTAGGCAACTGCATCAAGCCATTAACTTTCACTGAAAACAATGGCTTGGTCACCTGAAGTTAAATAAACTGACTACCACCAGTGACAGTTTAAATACAAATCTTGGAAGACTAGATTAGACTAGAAATGAATTCTGGTAATGGACATATGGAAACAAACTTTGGATTGATTAATTTATTTTTTAATGTTATTTAATTTCCCTTTTTGTTTCAGTGTCCCCACTCAGCAACAACTGAAGTGCAATAGTGATCAAACAGTGCAATGTTGGACACTTCTGCTGTTCTCCTTACAGTCTAAATTAACCAGATAAAATTATCTAATATATTTTATCATCTTTCCAAGACTGAGATCCAGCACACTTCCTTTAACTTCATTCAAATTTTATCCTTTATTTTAACAGCAATCCCCATATATGTCTTTCAACTGTATTTGTTTTAGAATTACATTTTATTTCAGACATCACAGTAGAAGAGAAAAGCCAACTGAACATATTAAATTTGAATTCCTAGATACTGGTTCAAACACAGCTTAAGATTTTAATTGGGAAAAGAAAAATTGTTTGTTTCTTTGGGTCATAAGACATTGCATTGAAGGCAAATTTTCCACTGTTCTGCCACTGTATTTACTAGTTCATTTGGAATTATTCAATGTCCTCTCATAACCCTGTTTGTGGCTGAAAAGAGACGTATAAATATTTGCATGTATTTGTGGCAATATAAAAAATATTTACCACTTCTTTGTGGGAAATGTTATGAACCTGTATGAAACTGCCTTCTGTGGCAGAAGAAAAGGAGGCAGTATGTCACTCTAAAATTAATCATTTATTTGTCATCTGCAGGTATGATTTTTATATTTAGATCTCTAGATTATCTTTTTCGTATCAATTAATGAAACAATTGTAGGTTAATTTTTACTGTTGGTACATCTCTGATAATGTAAGACGTCAGTGACATTCATGACGTTACAACGACGTGCTCAGGGATAGATGGGAAGTGAATTTGTCAGTGTACAGGTCTGGTTTCAGTACATCCAGCCGTGTTCAAAACCAGGATTTTGATTTACAAGTTAATTGATTTTCTGTTGCAGGCTCCATGCAGGTGTTAATGAAGTAAAACTTGAGAACACATCTTCTGAGAGAAAACCATTATCTTCCTGCTTATATGTTTATAAAAGATGAGGCACAGAAAGGTTGACATCTGCACACTGACCAAGATGGTTTCTTTGGGGATTCTAGGTGATCTGAAAAAGAAATTCATGGGACTGGATGTGACTTTTTGGGACATGAAATCAAGTATTCTGTTACAGACCGCCACATCATGTAATGCTCCATTCATAAAATGATCAAGGTCTATTTAAAAACTATTATTATTCATTTTGGAAATCTCTTCCAGAATGTCACTGCTCTAAAGGTTTGACACTTTAATTTCCAAATTACCTTTATTTATTTGCAGCTAAAACATCCTTGCTCTTGTGCCAGTGTGGTTCATTAGCAGTCATTCATGCATTTAGCTCTTTTTAAAATCAGTTTACGCTTAGGCAACCTCAGATGTTTTGGGGCTAAACCAGCCAATCCTTTTTGTCTCCATTTCTGCCAGTTGTCATAGTAATCCCCTTCTGCACATAGTTTCTTTACACAAAGGTGCCTTTTTTTTTTCACAGCTGCATCTTGTCTCAGGTTGCTTCTGCTTTTGTAGCTAAACTAAACAAGCAGCAAAAAGATTCTTTTAATAACCTCCTGTTTTAAGATACCTGTGATTGTTTGAGTAAACAAATTCTATTTGAGGTGAAATGTCTATGTTGCTGTGCTTTGGGACATCTCAACACTGTCCCCCTGTAGCTTGAGTGCTGGTTGAGAAGCAAATGGAAGGAGTGGAAGCTTTGCATCTGAAAATATAGGTATTTAATCACTCTTCAGACCTCTGCTCACATGTATTTGTACCATTTTTGGATTCATTTTGAAATCTATTTGATTAAAAATCTCAACACACCAGCAGAAGTGTTTTATATTTGCCCACAATTATACTTAGTCTATAAATATGTTCATCCTTAGCTGTAACATTGGTACTTTGGGTGGCCCCTCATTGCAAGAGATTCTGTTAGCCAGAAATGGCCAGTGAGGTGCCCAATAATACTGGCAAGTCCTCAGTAAACAAGTCTTCAGAAATACTAGGAGAAATATTTTAAACTTATGAAGTTTTTATTTTTCTTAATGCCATCAGAAATTCTTCCTAATTTTAATACACATTTTTCTCACAATTTCAAATTAATTTCTCAAAGCCTAAAGTTACTACAAGGTCATATTTCCATTAAAAGTTACTAAAAAGAATATATTGGACAAAGGTACAGTGTCAAAAATCTGTTATATACCATGTGGCCTGTTTTGAAGAGGCACCAATCTGTCTTCCCTTTCCTTGGTGAGCACATGGATTTGTAAATAATCACAGTAAGTAGTTTCCAGTTACACAATACATAGTTACACGGTGACATAAAAAACACCCCCTTTGCAAAAACACCAGAGATTGATTTATATGTATATCATACTGAATGATTGCATCACTTATTGGACTTCACGAGGCACCTTAAATTCACTAATTTTCACCAAATATAGGCAGGATGCTTATCCGTTGAATCAGTAACTTCCTCACGGTCCAAACGCGTGTCCTTGCTGCGCTGGCGCCTTGCAGGAGCCCCTGGAAAGAACAGCCGAAGTTCAGAGCAGCAAGCTCAGAGTCCCTCGGCGCCTCCCTGTGAGATTGCTGCGAGTGAAGTTTGGCCGGGGCAGAGTTTCTGTGCGGCCCCGGGCGCGGATTGGCCCCGCACCCGCGGCTGATAACAGCTAAAAATAGCCCCGGTATAAAATCCCGGCCGGCAGCGCAGCCAGCCTGGCATTCCCTCCCCGACTGCCAGCCAGGGAGGAACCGCGCTGCTCTCCAAGTCCCTGCAAGGATGTGACCAAAGAACACTCTGCTGCCTAATTCCCTTAACAATTAACTGGACTGTGTGACTCATGGGGATGGTAACCAAGTACATTTTATATTTAAAAAAAAAAAAAAAAAAGAAACAGACGGAAGGCCAGATTTTTCCAAGCAGATTTTCCAGGCAGAGCGTGACAGGTGGACTGGTGGAATGTCTTTGGGAGTGTGTCTATAGAATACTGTGTACAAGAATGTTGTACTTGTATATAAATTCACATAATCACCTGAATGGAGAGTGTACTCCATGATGATGGAGTTCTGAACACTTGGGAAAACAAATGTATTTTCATTTGACAAAGGTTTGACTAAGCTGACATTGAGGAGTTCAGGAGTCTATTCTTAGCTTGCTGTTGATTCTGGGGAAATTGGGTCATTTCCTTGCATTTTTGTTCACTTTCAAGCTTTTGTTTCAAGATGTAGCCTGGGGACTCAGTGAGTTCAGCAGCTGAGTGCATTGCAAGATAAATCTTTGGGTGTCTGAAGTCCTTTGGATGAATAAAGACACCAGTGTTGAAAAGCTCCCTTTTTAAAGTCTGGCAAAAGTTACACTGACTTGAAAACAGGGTGTAAGTGGGGAAAGCATTAGGAAGCATTAAAAATCAGTGGCACTATCAGCCCTATCAATAGTAAACTATTCCCACATGTATTACTTCCAGTGGCTCTGAGTCCTCCTCTTTGATTTTATGAAGCTTTGCACTATGAAGCTTGTATGTGTGGATTCCCCCTTCATTTTCATTACAGCTTTTTTTTTTTTTTTTTTTTTTGTTTACATTAATACAGTGCAAGGTTTATAATATTTTGGGAGAGTGATAGATGACCTGGCTAACTTGCTTTCAGTTTTGACTCTATATACTTAGTTATCTAAAAAGGGCTATCAATTACCTTTTCATTTGTTGTTTAATTGTGTAGCTCTCTCATGGCATATGAGATAATTGCAGAGCGTGTTTGTTTGCTAATTCTGTAGCTTAAAGTCGTCTTCTTCTGGTCAGGAGACCCAGCATGGTCAGAGATGATAGAAACTCCTCCACAGTGAGTTCTACCTAGTTGAGATGCAGAGCTGAGAGGATTCAAACCTCACAACACAGAACTTCACCCTTCTGAACTCTGCTTTTCCTCTCTGAAAGTCAATTTTCTGCATGAACCTGTAGGCAAGGCTTAACTGGAGAGTCTCTGTTTGCTGCCATCCTCTGCAGGGGAATTTAGTTTTCTCTCAACATCATGAGATACCTTTATATATATTTATTAATTAGTGTGGTATCAACTCTGACTTCCTGCTTGGCTAGAAATGGGTAGAAGTTGCTAATAATGAGTAAAGGGGTCCATATCTCATTAGAACTTTTCCAACTGATGTAGGTCTCACAGGAAAACCTAGTCCATTTTCTACAGAATTGCATCAGAGTTGTCACCAAGGTCAGAGCAGTGAGACTGCAAAGACAAACTGGGCTTTGACATTTTGGTGGTCTGTGAGGTTGCTCCCAGGTATTGCAGCCAGTGGCCAAGGGTCCACACCTTTCTTATAAAAGTGATACCTGCTAAATGCTCTGTGAAAATTTGTGATTTTGGCAAAAGATGGAAAATTTTTGGAAAATCTTCCACTTAAGAGGCAAAAAACCCCTTATGTCTTTCTAGTTAGACTACCCAGTATTCCCAGTTCTGATAGACTTAAACAAGGCCCTCTGTTGTTTAGACTGTGCTCAGTGCTGAATTTCACAAAAAAATTACTTTTGGTCTTAAGCCAACCACCTTTTTAAGAATTACCGCAACCATCTTTCACTTGAGGATGTGTAACATGTTCTTTGAAGTCCTAATGAGCTGGGTTTGCTGGTCACCAGCAAAACTCTGTTAATGTGATGGCTTACCAGAAAAATCTGCTAATGTAAAAGTGTATTTGCAGAAGAGAAGTTCACATCTGTGCTTAACTCACCACCTTGCTTCAATTCATCGTGGTTATTTGCATTAACTCTGCAGTGAAAAGGGTCCTCAAGCAAAAAAAAAACAACAAAAAAACCCCAAAACAACCTAAAATGGAGTATCACCAAGTCAACTTTAGATGCTGCAAGATGTTGACTCTTACTTTGAAGTTCTTAGGAAGGAAAAAAAGAACAACCCACCGTTAATTTCATAACAGCTTGAGGTGATGCACTAAGGCAAGTGAGCTGGCAAACTTAGTGGAAAGTTTATCCCAGAAGTACCAAAGAGTGAAATGAAAAATGAATGAAGGCAAATTATTAAGGAGAATGGAAGAGTTCTTGAGTTCACCGTAAGGCTCAAGGTCAGCCAGCTGCATTAACCCAGGTGAGCAGCACTGCCGTGGACCTGAGGCATCACCATTGCAGAGGTTAAACTTTGCTGCCACAGAGGGATGTAGGGATGTTGAGCCCTGCTATTTCACACTGATCCAGTGTGAGTTTATCAGGGAGCAAAAATCCAGAGGCCCTTTTCTTAAGCCAAACAGTACATACACTGCAGAGGATTCTGAAATCCATGGTGCAGATCCATGCACATAACCTGCTGTGCAGGTACTGATGCCAGTGTGTGAACCCACGGGGACTAGCCTGAGTCATGAGTAATTTCAAACTGAGCTGCTGAAGGCTTCAACTTTTAGAAATAACGTGCATCAGAAGACAGAAAGTAATTTCAGCTCTCAGCCAAATTGTTTGCTAAACAACAGTGTGAAACACAAATGTGTCCGATGAAATCAGCAGCAACTGTGCATTTTTCGAGCCTTATTTACTGGGAGGAATTGAAGCCTAGCCTGAGATGTGCGTGAGTTGTACATGTGATTTTGAACACTTTCTGTAAATAATAATTCATAAATCAGGATTAAAGTAATGTGTTGTGTGCTGGTCTTTTGTTTGGGGGGATTTAATCCTAGTTTGCATGTTCTACTTCAAATCTTAATTAATTTAGACTTAATTTATGATAAGAAGCATACAAAGAAGTGAACAGAAATAATCTAAATAGGGACTTGCATGATGAGCTCCTGTAAAATAAGACAGGAATAGGCATTACTTACTCTGTTGCAGATTTGGAAGTAAAATAATGTAATTTTAGTTCTATGACAGTAGTGAGTCAACAACAAATGGGTACATCACACTTACCTGGTGCTGTTTTTCTTCACCACACTTGATAGAGTGGAAGATTCTTTTTGAAAAGCAAGGGCTGAGGATTTCTACATTTCTCCTTTCATCAGCTGCATTATCCATATGGCCCATAGTTTGGGACAATCTGTCATGCTCTCCATTGTGTCTCCTACAATACCACTTTCCAGAGCAGTCTCAGTCCTGGTTGGAAGTATCTTTTGTTTTTAATTGAAATGTCAGTTTTGGAATGATAGTGAAATAAACCACTGCCCTCTAGAAGCCTCTGTACTGAATGCAGCATTAGGACATGATTTTGTATCTTTTCAGAGCCACTTCCTTACAAATGGGTACCTGAGGTTGTCTCTATGTGAGCACTGAGATCATTATCCATAATGCAATCCCTCTTCACACTGAACAGCAGCAGGTTTTCTCTTGAAGGTGCTAATGCTTATTAATGTTACAGCAAAGTCTGATGCTGCATCCATGTGAAAACATAATTATATATAAAAATAATTCCATGGTTTTGACTAGAACTTTGCAAAACTCCAGTCTGAACGGATTCATTCTGCTAAACAGAAGAGTTTCACAAGATAATTTGAGAGCTAAAATAATGCTTTTTAATAAAAAGATAAAGAAGAGCTGGTGTAGCTCATGGCTGTGATATAATATCTGGGTGTGGGTATAGAGTGGGTTACCTCAAACTGGCCAGTTAATGGAGTGCAAAGTTTTCTGGTCTAGGCTTTTCTATCCCATCCCATTTATTGGAACATTCAGGCTGCACAGCTGTTTCCGTATCTCTTGATGTCTTTTCTTCCATTACCTTGAGTGTGGGAAAATTTACAAAAAGGAACAAAATCACAGTTCTTCCATCAAACCAACACATTTTGAGGTACTGTACACCTTTAGAGTCAAGGGAAAGTATCTGCTTACCCAGTGTTGGCATGAGGCTGATGAGAAGAGCTTTGTATGTCCTTGCATGTCTTGTACATTTGGGGAGGGGGACGTGCTGTCTGGCCCCAAATATCTGAGACAAATAATTCTGAAATTCTGATTTTTCTGAAATTCAGACAAGAAATCAATAGTGACACATTGTAACTCCAAAGAAAATAAAAATTACTGAATTGATTCCTTGCAGTTGTTAACTTGTTAAGTGTCTTGCATTATCAAAACTACTAGCAATAAATGCAGTTGGAAATTGCCAGTAATTCAGACCTGCCTCTGGAAGAGATGTTTCCATAACCCATTCAAACCACCCTGGCTGCTGCTTAGGTGTGGGGTTTTTTGGCAACTAAGCAGTTAAATAATTCCCTGGTAAAATCATAGCCCCGAATACCATTTATTGCATTTACTGCAGCTGCACCAAGCTTTTACTTCTTTTCATCACAACAATGAAAAATGTCGCCTGTGTCGTATAAAACTCACAATACCTGCTCTGATGGAACGAGCTGGATGGAAGCACTGGGGGATGGATGTGCTTTGTGCCCTGATCCTTCTGGGTAACGTAGCGGGCTGCTGGAGAACTGCATGATAGAGTTACATTCTGGATGCTTGGCCTCTGCTTCACCCCCTCGGGACAAATCTTTGCTGCAAGTGAAGCTTGGATCAGGCCTGTGAAAGCTGATAGTCCATCAGGGTTCACCTACAATAGAGGTCTTATGTGGGGACATGGCCATTCCTTTTCTGAAGCTGTCCTCTTCTTTTATTAATGGGATGACATACTCATATTCATTTCTATATCTCATAAACCTCAAACTATAATGACTTGGCTTATGAGGAGTTCATAATTCAATGTCTAATGTTCTTGTGTGTAACTCAAAGCCTCTGCTACTTCTGACTTGTGAGAAAATGATAGGCCAAACTAAGTGACTCATTCTTTGCAGTAAAATGAGAGTGTACTAATTATTTATCAGTATCTTACCCTTAATTTGGCTGAAGAAAGAGCTGATTGCATAACACACAAAAGAGCTGTGTAGACACTAAAAACCATTATAGTCAGAAAGGTTCCACCCAGATGTAAGTGATAAGTCAGTTTTATATGACAGAAAAGCAGTAAATGCATGAATAGATTCCTAAAGCAGCGCATATATATATATATATGCATCTATATATATTTCCTCCTACTCACTGCCTTCTACAATGTTTATCCTAAATTCAGCTTTCAGAATCTCATTTTTAAAAAAGCAGCATTATATGAACAAGTTATGTTGTCTGTTATGTTTGGTGTCTTCTAGGCATTCCATGCACGTATTTTTGTAAAGCAGAGGGTTTGGGTTTTCTCTTTTTTTTTGTTGGTTTTTTTGTTGGGTTTTTTTGTGGGTTTTTTTGGTGGGTTCTTTTGGGGTTTGTTTTTTTTTTGTTTGTTTGTTTGTTTGTTTGTTTTGAGGTGGGCTGGCTTATTCTTTCTGTGGATACCTAAAAGCACAGCTGGAGCACCAGATGTGTAGTATTCACTCCTCAACTTCTGTAGCCTCTGAGCAGCCCATATCAAGTCCTGAGGCAGGGGGTGAGGTGGAAGCAAATGGGGAAGGCACCTTCCAGTGGCAGCACTGCCCAGAAACACCTGAGCCAGGTGGGACCTGTCCCGTTCCTGCAGTAGTTTATATCTGGGTTAGGATGGAAATGGCTGCAGGGCACCTTCGCTCCCTTTGTATTGAAAAGTTTCCCTTCTGCTTTGCTGAACCTCAGCACAATAATCTTTGTCTGCAAACTAATTATAACACACCACTAAACCCAGACAGTAATTGGGAGGGAAGGATTTGAATGTTTTAACACGTTGAGTCTCTACTGAAATTGCTACATCTAGAGTTTGACTTTCAGAAGCGCAAGGCACGCACAACTTCTGGAGTGAGGGATGGCACAGGCACAGGAATCAGGCACTAAAGCCATAGATTTCTTCTACTTTAAAATTACTGCAGGATTTTTCTGACCATTACATGTTTATCTCATTACCCTGGGCTCAGTGGAAAAAATTAGACACTTCTAGGGCATATTTTTTCAGTCTAAAATAGACATCTAAATAGGTCACATGCATCGCAACTTGTAAGTGCTGATATTTTGAAAACTGATTTTATTTCTATGCTTTGGTTTAGCATTATTATGCTCATTGCTGGCAGTATCTTCTCTTCCAGAGCCAATGGTCCTGTGATATAACTTGTTCAAACCACTTGCCTATATCAAAACAATGTTTTCAGTGAGGCTGGAGCCACAGGTAACCTCAGGCAAGATGATCCATTTCCCATTGTTCCCAGGGACCCTTATTAAAGGGAAATTATGTTGCCACGAGGTGCTAGAACAAAACAATTTTTCAGCAAAATCCAAAAGTTTATAATTGTGTAGTAAATAATGCATTATTTTAGGGATGCATTTCAGGGATACAGTGATTACTCTTAAGTTTTTGGCAGACTTTTATGACTGTAATGCATAATTACAATGCAATGATTCTTTCTGCCACATGTAAGTACACTTAGCCCATGTCCTTGGAAACTTGCCGGTAGGCTTACGAATAATTGTACTCTAAATGTTTGGTAATTAATGTGCCTAGCCCAAAAATTACATGTAAAAATTTGAAATCAAAGGAGTAATAACACTTAATTCTCTTATAGTTAACCTTCCAGTTATTTGAATGAGTGCTAATTAGATCTAAAAACCATAAGCATACTTTTACAGTAATTATAATGATGATTATGTTGTAATTACAGTTGCAACAGCATAATGAGATTTACTTGTTAACTATTTCAGTCCTTCATGTAGTGCACATGAAGCAGCTGTTGTGGGAAAATTCCCATAGAACTTACCCAAAGGGCCATGGAGGTGTTGGCTGTGACTGCTCTGGAGCTGTGTCAAATGCCTAGAGGTCACAGAGAGAATTGGAGATCGTCACAGAAGCAAACAACTAAGAGCATTTTCAGGAAAGGTGAGCGTTTGATAATGTCAAAACCCTCCCCCAAAGGCCTCTCCCTGTCAGAAGGGGAAGGTAAAACTGCTCATGTCTGACAGCCCGAGTGCCAGCAACCTGTGAGCCACAGCTTTGGCAGTCCTGAAACAGGATCGGGGCAGAAGTGCAGGAAGAGACTTCCCGAGGGCAGGAGGACACAAAGTCCCTCCAGGCAGGGATGGGGATGAGGAGGAGGTGCCATTGACCCCTTCACCTCTGCCCGCGTCCCCTCCTGTGCCAGCACTCCCTCCCTTCGTGCCTTTTGGCTGTGTCAGGACTTTCTATAGGTGCCACCTCATGCTCAGGGCTGCCGTGCGGTGCCCTCTGAGTCACGCAAGGAATGCAGGGCGAAGGAAAGGGAGTAGGGATGACAGCAACACGCCAGCAGCCGGCTGAGCCCTTGGAACTGTTCTCCCATGCTCCACCCAGCAAATCATCGCCCTCTTGTCCCCCCTCTACAACCAGCACCCCGAGGGACATGCTAAGAAATAGTTATGGGACCCAAACATTCCCATTCCTCTGCTCCTGAGCTCCATCAGCAGTGGTCACATCACAGGTGCTTCTCTCACCTGAGTATTCAGTTTTGGGTTCTGTACCACCTTGTGCCACACACAGGGCAGGGGCTGCTGAGGCAAAGCTCTGCTTTTCTTCCCATTCCTTGGTTGATCCAACAGCCAGTGCACAGGTTCTTTGTCTCTTACCTTTCTTAGCAATAACAGTATTAGGATTTTGAACAGCTAGAGGCAGGACAAACACCCTTCAGAAAAGCAGAAAAAAACCATCACTGTTGCTTAAAGCAACGAAACCAGCTCTGTTGCAGGACTTCCTTCTTCCCTGTCCCTGGTGCTCCCAGCTGTAGAATAAGGGAGGGAACAACAGAAACGCTCAAAACAGGGAAGAGCAGAATTATTTGCTCAGAGACTGATCCCGCCGTAGGTATCAGGAGCTTGTCTCCTCCCCTGTGAGTTTAACCCCACCCTCTGTTTTTTTATGCTCTGGGCTATTTTGGGCAGGCAGCGAGGGCTGCAGCTCTGACAGATGAGGATACTGTACCAGAGCACAGCAACACTTGTTGCTCTGAAGAACTACCGTAACAGGGACTGCTCCTCTGCTGCCTGTCTTTTCTTAATCATTATTAATTTAATTACCTGCAAACTTGTTTACTCCACTGCTTTTGAGCTTCATCATTACAAGTGATGTTTTAAGAGCTTTGTGGGAGTGGTTGAGAAGGAAAACTCACACGCCGTGCAGTTGAAACCTCCTTTTGCTACTTAATATCAAGAGATCAGCTGGTTGCCTTGGGGGTGAAAAATGACAGACTCTGTTGCTGCTAATGGGGAAGGAAAGGACCCTGAAATTGAGCTCTTTGTGAAGGTAAGTTGCACTGTGAACTGGACACTGGTGTGACTCTCAGATCGGCTCAGCTTCTACTGAATAATCAAACTTTAATTTTCTGGTGCTGAGCGGAAGCGGTGCTGTGACAGCCTGTTATCTCTTGTACACACGCTCACTCTGCTTTCTTCTTCGTGACATTAAAATTAGGTAATGTTGTGGAGGGAGAGTCAGAGTTCCTGTGTTTTATTGTTAATTCTCTCCTCGTGAGTTTGCTCTGTTATTCTTAGCCTGCTGCCTGCAATGTACTGTGTCCTAACTTTAGACTTGAGGCTGTAGGGTTCAGGTTTTGCTCTATGAATCCTGACTTTCTTTTCCATTTTTGGGAAGAGCTGGGGAGTAGCAGGATTTGGTACCTCAGCAGAGGCTGTCAGGTCTGAAATGCTGATGGACCATAAAATGATAAGGATTGAGATAAGCTGTCAGTCTTCTGATTATTCACTGCAATACTGCCTATTTTTTTAAACCAATAAAAACTTAATCAGTTTTTACTGTTGGTTTCCTCAGACTGAAACTCATTCTGATTTTATAGAAGGGTAACTGGGAACAGAAGGCAATTTAATGAAAATATAGAAAAATGACTACACCTTTTATGTGGTAGGGTTTCAGAATGTTTTAAGTTGTATATGACTGTTGGTCTTGGGCTGTGAAAACCTTACCACTAAAATCAGTGGTACAGTTGAAACTCATGACACATACAACCTTATTAATAGCAAACTTCATGCAAATTCTGTCTCAGTGAAGAGGTCAGATTTTTTGATGGAGTGTTTTAAAGCCCCTATACACATTGAGGCTGAGATCCCATATACTCATGTAAAATCATGGAATGGCTTGGTTAGGAAGGGACCTTAAAGACCATCTTGTTCCAATCCCCCTGCCATGGGCAGGGCATCTTCCACTAGACCAGGTTGCTTAAAATCTTGTCCAGCCTGGCCTGGAACACTTGCAGGTGTTTGGTCTCTCTGAGCCTAACCCATTCCTGTAAATCCATTGGGTTATTATTAATACATGGGAGTTACCTCAGACCCTTAGCAAACAGAGCCCTGAATGATTAGGAAAGCAAATTCCAACCCCTCCCTTCTGTCAAGATGAGAGTATGTAATTGCTTTGTACTCCCTGATGGATATTTTGGGCTGTAAGCTGAAATGTCAGCCACATCCATGATGTGTACACATGGCCTCTTCACACATCTTCCAAAACCAGTCAGTTCAGGTGCAGGTGCTGTGACTGAGCCAGCAGTGAGGTCTTTTTCCATAGCAAACAGATTTGACAAGAATTTCAGGTTCATAAGAGCCCCATAGATCCTTTTTACAGAGAGCTTAATGTACTAAAAGGGACCAGCATGAGTCCATACAGCCAGACACCTCACCTCTTACAAGTTGTTTCTACCAAATTGAGTTTAATGGAGATGTTTATGGCCTAAAAAATAGGTTTGTGATGTTGTCTGGCACTCTGTCATCAGTCAGATGTGTGCTGGAATGGAAATCTGTAGCTACTGATTTGTTTCAGTGCTCGCACTATTTCACTGAGGCTGACACAGATGTTTGTGATATGTGGTTCTTTGACTGCATCAGCTGTTAAAGTGAAGGTCATTGCCCAGATTCATTGTGTGGATCTCTGGATCCATAAGATATTGGGGAAAAATGAGCACTGCATTAAACTAAGCCATGCCACCACCTGAAGATTTATAGCTCCAGAAAGAACATTTTTAGTAATGTGACTTCCTACATAATGCATATTACAGAATTGCATAGAGATTCACATAAAACTCAGAGCTGGAACAGAAGAATTAATTGGTATCTTCCTGGAGGCTTTCCATTTAGGTTGAAAAATTGTAATTCTTGATGTTTTGGAAAGGTGCCATTAATTTAATTAAAAGTTTAAAAGGTTCTATCATAAAGCATGTGACCAGAGTATTAAATTATACACCTCAGAAGTTCAAAAATAAAAAAGAGAACATCCAAAGGAGAGACAGGCTGAAAGCTGAAAAATAGGAGAATATAAGAGAATCATGAACAGGTGAAAACTTTCCTGGAGGGTAACTGCAAAGAATAGGATATTAGTAAGGGGAAGTAAACAGGAAGGCTGATCCAGGAGACACTCTGCAAAGGAGAAGATATTTATGCCTGTTTTAAGGCAGGAAAGAACAGAAAAGTGGTAACTTCTGGAGGACTGTGAGATACTGGGAGGAGTGGCAAATGTAAATATACGGGACCACACTTGAGGCAAGTTGTAACAGCAGGGGATGTTGGGGTCAATGAGCAATACCTCATTTGATTTTTATAGAGGTGATACTTAACCCAAGGAAAAGCATTCTGTCCTGCATCCCTGAAGCAACACACAGAAAGTACAGTGGTAAGTGAGAAAATGTAGGGCAGTAGATGTAGCCTGGTAGAAACTGTATCTTCCACAAGCCAAAAAAAACCCAGAAAGGGCTGTTTTTCACCAGCTACAGTGTCCCTAATAAAAGCATTTTCTGTCTCAGGTTAAAAAAAGAAAGGTGTTACACAATTGCTCTATTTCCTTTTGCTGTTTGTCAACCAGGAGCACAGGAGCCTCAGACAGAGAAGCGGGGAGCGGGGCTGTAACCAAAAGAGCTGCTCTGTAACCTAATGCAGGTTGGCTCAGGATCTCCTGAGCTGCACAGACAGGCTGGGTACCTCCAGGACACAGCTGAGCTGCTGTGGCAGGGACAGGTGAAGTGGTTATCACACCTATTTGTTGTCATCCCCATTGATTTCACTTGTTTTCTAATGGTGCCCTAACCTGGATCTGTGAGGTATTTTTTTGTGAACAAGTGTTTGTTCTTGCAAGGTGCGTGTTTGAGAGCAAACCCCCCCAAATCTGGGGCAGGACACGAGGAGAGCGATGGTGGGAGCGGGGAGGTCTGCCGGGGAGGTGGTGCTGCCTTGATCAGATGTGCAGCTTGTGTGAGCAGGCCTTTGCTGAATGCTGAAACTCTCCAGCAGCAATCCCCTCTCCAAACTTGTTTGACAGGGAATTGGAGGAGGCTGCCAAAGAGAAAGATTTGATGCGTGGTATCGTGAGGCGCTGGCGGCGGCAGCCTGGGGAAGGGAACATGGGGAGGTAGTGCTTGCTCTGTGCTTAACCCAGCTTGTTGTAACTCAGGCTAATTTGAATCCTCTGTGTGCTGGAGAAGCAAAGTGCTTCTGTATAAACAACAATGACATGATGGAAGATATATTTAGTTTTTCCTGGCAATCTTGCACCCATATGCGTGAACATAATGACAAAATTGAAATAGTGCTCCCTTTACGTGAACTAATACAATTAAAATCCATAAGGGAGGACCATGGGACTTTTGTGGCTTCTTTCAGTTTGCAATGGAAATAGCTGTTTGGATGTACATTCCTTGCCTTTCAGGATTAGAGTAGTACCTAATATCAAAAGTTAATTTGCAGGGAGATACATTGTACCCATGGGAAACAAACCATGATGCAAAGAAGACTGCATTGCTCAGAATGCAGTCTAGAAACCAAACAAACCCATAAGTGGACCAAGGTACATTTAATTTTAAAAACCTTCCTGCTTTAGAAACATTCTGTAACAAGATATATCTTAACCCATATTTCTGATAGTGAAAAGAGGGTGATATCATGGTGATAGGAGAACGTGTGGTAAGCTGGCAGGCAGCTACTTCTAGAAGGAGTTATTGTTGTGGCACTGATGGATTAATACTACGGGTATGTTCATCAGTGTCCTGGGCTGCACCAAAATCGGAGGGACCAGTTGGTCAAGGGAGGTGATTCTGCCTCTCTACTCCACTCTTTTGAGACCCCACCTGCCCTGCTGCATCCAGCTCTGGGCTCCTCAGCAGAAGGAAGATGTGAACCCACAGGAATGAGTCCAGAAGAGGCCACTAATTGGATCACAGGGCTGGAACACCTCTGCTGTGAAAACAGCTTGGAGAAGAGAAAGCTCCAGGAAAACCTTATAGAACCTTCCAGTACCTAAAGGGGGCTAGAGCTGGACCTTCCACAAGAGCAAATAGGATAAAGGGGGATAGCTTTAAGCTAAAGGAGGGTGGGTTTATATTAGTTGTTAGGAAGAAATTCTGTATTCTGTAAGGGTGGTGAGATCCTGGGACCGGTTGCCCGAAGTTGTGAATCCCTGACAGTGTTCAAGACCAGGCTGGCTGGAGTTGTGAGCAACCTGGTATTGTGGAAGGTGTTGGAATGGGGGAATTTAATGGAAAGGGGAGTTGGAATGACATGATCTTTAAGGTCTCTTGCAACCCAAACCATTCTAGGATTAGGTGAGCAAGAGCTTTTGCTTAAAATGTGTAAGGCTTTACTTCTCAAAGTGTTCACTCACAGTCACACTGAACACCCTTCTAGGGAAAATGTGAAGGTGCTGCAAGTGTACAAATCAAGAGAGACCTTAGAGGCCTTGAACTTCCACAGTCTCTACTTCAGACATTTAACATGTCTCCATCTCCCAGCTGCCTGGGCCCATTAGGATTATGTCTAAAAGTGATGTCAAGATTTTGTACCAAACTTACTGTTCTGAATGAATGGGTCAGTCAGAGAGCCTGGCTCTGCAAAGGAGAAGATGCTTATTCTGCCTGTTTTAAGGCAAGAAAAAACAGAGAAGTGGGAACTTCTGGAGGACTGTGAGATACTGGGACAAGTGGCAAATGTAAATATACCAGACCACTCTTGAGGCAAGTTGTAACAGCAGTTCTGCCAGGACAGAGCAGTCATCAACAACAGTGTGCTGCATCAAAGTCCCAGGAGCTGTTGCTCTCAGGAAGGTGTTGCTGCCCCTCTTGTGGACACAATTATCCCAGAAATTATCTCAGGGAGGAGCAAGTTGGGTTTGTTTTGTTTTGTTTTGTGTGTTTTTTTTTTTTTTTTTTTTTTCTTTTGCTCTGGCTTTCTTTGGGTGCATTTTCTGGATTTTTAAAAAGTTATTTCTGCTAAAAGGTGATTTCAAACCAACCTTGGTTTGGATTTTGGTGAAGTGTTGTTACACAGCCTTAAAGGAAGATATAAATAAAAATGTTACACCTGGCACAAGCAATCATTCCCCACTGTTAAGGCTTTTGTGGTTTTAATATGAGAGAGTCACTCTCATAAGAAAACTGATTTCAGTTTCAGAATTTCAGGGTTATCACAACCAGTATTGGCTTTGCAAACAGGAGAGATAACTTGGTAGGAACCTTATAACCCTTTTTAACAAGACAGGCTCTGCAGTGTATTTGATTCATAGACTGCCCTCAAAAAGTTTTTTTTTAACTGATGATTAGAAATCAGAATCAGATCTGGAGGGCTCTAAGTTCATTTGTTTCTTGAGAAGTGTATTTCCTGGGTATTATGATTTCAGCTTGGCTTTCATACAAAATAATTCCTATGTTTAGCTAAACTTTCTAGATAAAAAGGAAATAACAAAAGTAAAAAAAGCACAAGGAAGAATGATGATACTGAAACATCTGGTCTGACCTGTCTGGTGCTCCAGGACTGACCATAACATTTTTTTTGTTGCCAAGCCTTTCATATTTTTGAAGAGCCACACCCACCCTACAAAGCAGATGTGTACAGAGTGTGCAGTCTCTGACACTTTTCAGCTGTCACCTTGGAAGTCGTGGGAGCACAGGGTTTACTGTGGATCTTGAATTTTTACCTTTTGGAGCTGCCAAGCAGGTGATGGGCACCATGGTTGGTGTCTCTTCAAACTGCTTTTGGTGAGGCAGTGCATGATCAGCAGCCTGAGTCTCCTCTTCTGGCATCCCAGCCTTGTGCTTTGGTGTTAAGGTTACAAAATTTACAAGGTCTACCAGTAGTCTGGACACCAGGGAGGAAAATAATTTTACTAGGTTTGTTTAAACATCTGTAAATGAGTTTTGAAAGTTCCATGCAGGGGTAGCCGAGTATTTCAGTGTAGTAGTTCTGCTAAGATCTTGTCAAATCAGGAGTAATCAGAGTGACAAATCAGTAACAACTCCATGTCTGACCTGCTTAAATCAGGGAAATGCTATCTGGACTGATTGTTGCTTCTTTTTTTTTTTTTTTATTAAGCATTTTTAATAAAATCATTAAAAAATAGGCAGAGGAAAAACATCCATCTTGGCAAGAATTCATTTTGTTTTGAAATTACATCTTTAAAAAAATAATTCAATAAATTGCCATATAACCGCCTAGCAAATGTTTTAAAATTACAAGTTGCTTCTTTTTCCTTGTGATGAAGAAAAACAATACTTTAAAGAAGCTTTAGCCTGAGTTACACAACCCAGTGTCTGTGTCTGTTTTGTCTCTGAGCATTTGCAGGTTTTGTTTTGCATGAAGACAAGGGCCTCATTGGTGGGAATGAGACAGGCAGTAAATTGTTTAAGCAGGCCAAGTTTATAAAGTGACTTGGCAGGGATATATTCACTATTCCTGCCACCTTGAACCTAGTCTGGAATGTTTTTAGGATTGCCTGGGAAACTGGTTCTCAAGTTAAGAAGGGATTTCCAGCTGTGTCTCCTGCATAAGTTCACGGTCTCATCCTTAAAGGTGAATGGTTAAAGGTGAATGATACCCTGATCTGCCATGGTTTGGGGGTTGTCCTCTATAAACAGCTGTGACTACTTGCTTTTTATTAAACTTGATGGTATTGATATACATGTTATTTGTGATCAGAACATCTGATTTAAATGAAACATATATTCAACAATGCATATTCAACAATGCTTTGTCGAATATGCATACCTTTACATGCCTTTACAAATGGGATCCATTTGAATAAATAAGAATTCAAAAACATTCAGCTTGGGTCATGGCCACAAAAGCAAGTCAGTTTTGTACTGCTGAGTTCAGTGGCAGCAGAATTAAGCCTGCCTAAGTGTATTTGAAATCTGGTTTGAACTCCACTTGCTAGCTCCTTCCTTTTTTTCTGGCTTTTCTGAGCCACACAGTCAGATTGGGTAAACACTGTGTTTTAATTTAACCATGGAGAACTGGTGATATTCGTAATAATTATTGCTGGTACTTAGAATTAGCCACCAGTGTGCTCTGGGTGCTCTATGTTTAGCTGCAGGTTGCTTTTTTTCAATCTCTAGCAGCTCCCATCTTGTCAGGCTCACAGGTTGTTGTGTCGTGGTTCAGCGATGACAGTGAAGCTCCAGTGTCCTCAGGAAACTTTTATTGGCAATACATGGTTCTGCTGAGGCTAATCCAGAATGGCAAATGTCACCGGGATCATTTGACATAACATCCCAAAAATACACAGGGACCCTTTCCAGGAGAGCCAGCAGGAAGTACTGTGCTCCAGGATTTAATGCTGGTCCACCTGCCTTTGTCAGAGAGAGTTTAGGGAAGGCTGTGTAAGGATTGTTTAGGAGAACATTGATCATCATGGCAACAATATCATGTGGTTCTTGTGTGGCAGATACTTTTTCAAAATTACAGAGCAAAATAATCCCAGCAGTGCTCCAAGGAGGTAACAGAAACATTATTTTGTTAGTAGTATTTCCATTTTTCAGCTAGCAGCTCTGGTAGATTTTTCAAATGACTCCTTTTTAACAGAGTTAGGCAGATGTTAAAGGGCTGTGATTTTGTGTTGGTTTTATACATGAATAATAGAAGGTTTCAGCGATAAACTTTTTTTTTTAGCTAAGGTTGACTTAAAGTTAGGGAGAATCAGTTGGGATAAGGGAGGGTTTGGTTTTGTGCTGGACTCAATGTATAAATCTTATATGATGTAGGAAATCAGAGCTGGTACTAAAGTGCTATAGTAGGTACTTTGTAAATAGCTTGAAGTGATTTGTTTGACACAGTAAAATTTCACATGGAAATTTCCTTATTTCCTTCCCTTCCTTGTCTCTTGTTCTCCCCAATTTTTTGCACTTTTGTGTTGCTGACATGCAGTAATACTCATCTAGATGGGGTAGCAGGGATATATATGTACATCTGGAGCTATGAGTTAAAAAAATCTGGCTTTTGTACGTCTGAGGAATTTAATCGGCATCATATATTCCTGGCATGATTTTTATATTAAACTTAAGACTTGGAAATTATTACAATGGAACAGAAGTAATTCAAAGTGTATCCAGCTGTGTTTTGCAGTTCCAAAGCCAGTAATTTTATCTAATAATACCTAAGGGTAGAACTTAATCTAACTGATTGCATTTACAACATGTCATTGCTGTTTGTTACATAACTTGATTGCCAGTACACACGTAAATGTAGAATGATGAATCAATAGGATTTTTTTCTCTGACTCTCTTAAATTTAAAGATTGTTTAAAAATTAGTACTATTGTGTCCCTCTCAATAATATTTTCATGGCTTATTTTTAAAGTGTTTATGATTTTATTCTTCTATATGTATCTATATTTTATTAATGGTGATGTTCACTGGCTGAAGTGATCTTCCATGATTTAGCATATATTCTTTTTTGATTCAGTGACTCTGACGCACCACAGAAATGTCATGAGTGCAGTGTCATAAGAGGAGATGTGCTCAAAAAACAGATTGGATCACAAAGCCCTTGAGATACAGTCCTCTAACACACCATGGCAAAGCTTTGCCATGTTAAAATGGCCCCAGTGTTGTCAAAATACAAATCAACTTTTTTTTACTTTCCAGTCTATGAACAAACGAGCACTTCAGCACTTTATCTTAGTAGAAATCAACAGCACAGCTTCCGTCATTCAAACCCTCTGATTTTTATTATTTTTTCTAATCAAACTGTGAAAAGGTCCTGCAATGCAAATTTTACATGTTGAGCTCCATAATATTCCCAGGTTTTGACCCAAATTCTTTGCAGGATTTCTTTACTTTTGTGCTTTTCTGCCTCATTCAGTGACCCAAGGCAAGTTTTTCAGGCTCTCCCTACCCTGATAAAATGCTGATACTAGTCCTTCTCTGGTGCCAGCTTTGTGCACACGTGTTGCATCTCCTCTGCTTTTCCTTCTTGTTCTCACACACACAAACAGACTCATAAATTTATACCAGTCTTGTAATCCCCATGATTTCTGTGTTGGTCCCCAAAGTAGCCTGGTTACTTCTTAAGAGTTATTGTATATCTGAAGCTCAAGGGTTTCTTCAATTTTTTCCCCCATGTGCCTGATTTCCAAAAGACATTAAATTAGCTCCTTTTTATGTATTTCTGACAACTCTTCATGAAATTGAAATAAAGCACTAATTGAAATGCATTTCAGGAGGGCTGTGTTGTATTAATGCATCTGTAGGGCAGTAGGAGTTGAAACTGCCCCTGCTATAGCTACCCTGGTGTAAAGGACTTTCTATTAAGGAGGATAAAGGTGCTCAGATAGTGACAATTTTCTCTTCTAAATCCTCATCTTGATAGATGCTAATTTTGTGTGCAGTGCAGATGACAGAAGCCCATGGCATTCACCTGTATGTGCTTGCTGCAAAAGGTAATTAAAATGCTCAAGACCTAATATTCAAGGCTGAAACTGATTTTCATTTACTTTAAATTCTAAAAAATTTGCAAGGCTATTATATGGGAGTAGTAATTCTCCCACTCCCACCCCCCACCTTCTTTATGTAAATCCTGCTGTAAAGAAGCCATTTCTTAACTATTTCTGTTGCTTCTCTTGCATTTCATAGAATCATAGAATGGTTTGAGTTGGAAGGGACCTTAAAGATCATGTAATTCCCACTCCCCTTCCATGGGCAAGTACACCTTCTACTAGATTAGGTTGCTCAGAGCCCCATCCAGCCTCACCTTTAATACTTTCACCAATGAAGCATCCACAACTTCTCTGGCCAATTTTTTTGTTTCTTCTGATCTAAGAAAATCTTATGACTCAGGTCACTGTTCACCAGTATCTCAGTTGTTAAAACCTGTTCATGATTCTGGGAATCATTCTGGGCTTTATGCACAGAGGAAATTTGCTTGAATTAGGTATGGCTTTAGTTTCTGTTTCTCTTAACCAAGAAGATGCCAAAGCAGCCATAATATTTTTTATAACTTCTGCTACTGGTAAAGACATAAGTGTAATGCTCTACTTCTTGGAAAAGGGCTCATCACCTCCAAAGAGACTGTGCTGCTGCAGGCTCACAGTGGAGTTCAAAGTACGATGAGCTAGACCTCATATGCTCCATCTCAGAAATCTGACAGCTGATTTCAGCAACTGTCTGTATTCAGAAAAGACCATTTAGCATCAGTTTTAAATGTTCAGAAGATGGATTATTTTTTGTGAGTGTTGGGTTTCATTTCTTTAATTCTTGGTAGTAAAACAGAGGGTGATACTAGAAATTCTCCAAACTTCCTAGATGCTGATAGCAATTAAGCATCCTTTGATCCCAGTTCTGCAAAGGAGGCTGTGCAGGCTGCTCTGTGCTTTGGCAGCCACCTCTGAACATGATTCTCTTTGCAAAACCCATTCCCTGAGGTAAAAAAATAAATACAGATGCCTTTTTATAGCATTTCCAAAGCATTGTACAGTCATGGTCAGTACTTTGCAGGTGCAGAAGCTGAGAAGCCATCACCTTGTGCAAGGAGGGCCAGCAAGAACTTCACCTGGGTCCTGTGCTCTGTCCTTTAGTCAATAGCTCTTGTGTCCTTTGAGTTTTGTACAGCACTTAGCATGACTGATTCAGTGTTCATGTGCCACTCAGGCTTAGTAATTCACAGTAAATAGCCCAATAACAAACACACAACTCATACTAATCACAGCTATGCATTTTTACTTTGTCTTTTTGCCACTCCTATTAGTAGGGAGGAGTCAAGGTTTAGATTATCTTTTGACTGGCTATTTTAAACAACACACAGAGCTTATGTGTGTTAGGACATTGGAAAAGAAGTAGAGAAGAATAATTTTAAGGCTTAAAAATTGTTCAAGATTGCCATCCTGAAGGCAGCCTTTCTCCTTTAATTAAAAGAACAAACATCACTTGACTGCAATGTTAAATGTATCTGTGGGGTCATTTTAGTACAGTGGTAAGAAGTATAACAAGACAGAGAATCACAGAATGGTTTGAGTTGGAATGGATTTACAGACTGTATACTTCTAATCCCTCTGCCATGGACCGGGACACCTTCCACTCGACCAGGTTGCTCCAAGCCCCATCCAACTTGGCCTTGATCCCTTCCAGGATGGGGAATTCACAACTTCTCTGTGCAACATATTAATAGTTAAGGTCAAATGTAGTCAGATTAGGAGTAGGCTTAATAGTAATTGTAAAGGTGATTACCTGTTGGAATGAACCACCAAAGAAGTCATGCCCTGTCTGCCTCTGGTTCAGATCAAGACTAGATATGCTGTAAGGAAGCACACATAGCTAGGGACAGTAAAGGAATGAGCACACTAGAAAATCTGCAAACCAGCAGGGCATTGCTATGGAGGAGGTCTTGGCAAAACAGAACAGGGCTTGGTTGAAGCACAGAAGAAATCTTCGCTTTCTGTGTCTCTGAACAGCAGCACAAATTTGGCTGAGGCTAGTCTGACAGAAATGATGCTAAAAGGCAGCTTACGTGTCCTGGCTGTGATAATGGAATGTGATTAATTCAGGTGCTGGTTTAATATGGGATTGCTTATCTTATATGCTTATCAAACCTGCTCATGCAAGGGCCAGACTTTGGAAGGGCCTCCAAAGGCTGGGCAGATGATTTCTGTGCCAATACAGGCAGACCTTGAAGATGAGATGAGGAAGAGCTAAACTGGGAGATACAAGAGCAGAATTCCCTTTCTGTCTGTCATTGCCTAAATCATGCCACACCCCTGTGGCTTGGCTTCGCTCCCTATGAAATGTTTGCCCCAATATCCATTTTCGTGTCTGTGTAGTCTAGTAGCATGTCCAGATAAAATTTCCCCTCTTTTCCCTTTATGCAGATGAGTGACTGTAAAAGCTACCCAATCATCGTGGATTATTAACTCCTCACAAAATACTGAATTAATTTTCAGGTTGGGCTGGTGCTTCTCTGTATGCATTGCCAAGCTTGTCCTCTTCATGACATTTTAACACCCAAATAAACACCCTGAACCTTGACATCCAGGGCATGTAGCTATTGCTGTTCTGCTTGCTGGTGTGTGCCTGTACCTGTGTATTGTCCCAAACAAGTGGAAATCAGAGAAACCAGCCCCAATGGATCATTGCTATTGTTGCCTGTGTTTTTCTAGATTGTGACTCAGTTTGTGTGGGTCAACAGGCACGTTGTGTTACTGCTTTCCTTTTGCTTTTAGCTGCTGAATGGGCAACTTCAAACAGATGCAAATGCATATCATGGGGGGAAATTATTTTCTTTCACTGCCCTGTGTTTTGTGATGAGCTGTTGCTGCTGATTCAGTGTGCAACTGGAGACCTGTTTTGCTTGTTTATTTTATTTATAGTATTTTTTTTAAAAGCTCTTCTTGAATGACAAGGGATTGAATCATGGAATATTCTTGCAGGTTCTAGGTTCTCTCAGAATGGCAGTTTTAGTTGTTTTTCTGTGCTTAGTTCTTTTAAATGCCCAGGACATGCCAAGAGGATCTAGTGCAACAATGCCCTTAATTATTAAAGTCTATTTTCAGTCTTCAATTAGCATTTAGTTCGTTTTAATTCACTTTTCATTCTGAGTGTTAACTCCCCCTTGCAGTTTGACAAGGAATTATATTTTGCCCTTTCTTGTACCAAGATGTGCTAAATTTGAATTTTTGTTTTTGTTTCCTTTTTAAAACAATATCTCTGAGCCTCACAGTTAAGCTCCCGATCCAGTCCTAGGACTGGGTCTTGCCTGAGGTTCAAAAATGATGTTTCCTCTGCATTAAGCGCTCTGTACTCAGCCTGATCCAAGATCGAGCCACAAGCAGCTCCTCAGAGTGCACAAGTGTAATCTTCTATTACATATCTCAATTCCATATTTACAAATCTTCAATTACATGTTTCTCTAAACACTCCATAAGTCTTCTTGCTATTCAATCTCTACTAAAGGCAGGTGAACATGGATGTGGGAAGACTTGTTTCAGAGTGGGAAGTATCCACTGCCCATCCTGGCTTGTTGGCACCAGCAGCCCTATGACCTGTGCTTGTGGGAACACCTCTTTCTCTTACTGAGCATAATCTCTGCTCGATGGCCTCATGGTTCAGAGTTCATCTCAAAAGAGATGATTCAACAATAGCAATACAGCTTAGAAGTGATGACTGCAGACAACTCCTCAGGTCCAGCCTTGGAGAGCTGGGGAAGGATGTGGCCAAGATGGGAACTTTGAAGAAGTTATATAACTTTTATATAAAGTTATGTATGTTTTTATAAAGTTATATAAATGTTATAATCTTTATAAAGTTATAATCAGTCCCATGACATCTTTTTCACTCTGGGCACCAAGAATTATGAATTTTTTTAACTTATTAAAAAAATTGAATATTTAACATTTATTTAAAGCCATATCCAGTACCTTTGAAAGTGAGTGCAGCATTAGTACTAATCACCTTGTCACATTCTGCCAGAAAGACAGATTTTGTACTAACAGATGTTTAGCTTTTCATTGGAAGTATGAAATTATAGGATTTCTCTTACTTGTTATTTCTGGAAGACCACCCATGTGTGCTTGACATTTTACAATAATAGGAAAAAAAAAATCTCAATTTTAGAGAGAATTGTAAGTAAAGATAAAAAAAAAGTAGCTTATTTTTCAGATCTTATTCAGGTATTTCAGGGAATTAGGCCCAGCTGTACACAAATGTATAGAAAATGTTCAGAAATTCTCTTTCCAAATGCTGGTTTCTCAATTACATGATTAACCTGGGTTGTCTCCAGAGAAGGTGGCACCTTCCTGTGAACTTAACAATAAATGAGTGAGGAGATTTACAGGGCATGACCCTTTTGTCACACTCCATTTCCACCATATCAAAAAGGATTTGTTTAATTTGAATAAAGCAGCTGGGTGACAATGTCAGAGAAGCAGAGTGTAGAGCCAGAGAAAGGGAACTGGGGGCAGATCTCAGGGATGGTGTCACCAAATTGGTGGTGAAGCCAGGGAATGGGGAATATGGCTGAAAGGTGAGGGGCATAAATGAAATAAAATCAACAAAGTGATTATTTTCTTGTGGGGGAAGAGTGTGAGCAAGAGACATTTTGGGAAGAAGGCTACTGATTGCTTCTGAGAAAGCTGTGAGAGGAAAGAACAGGCTGGAGAAGAGTTTTGCTGTACAGCCATGCTGGAGTCACTGCTGGTCTTTTTGGAGAGTGCTCCACTTGGAGCATGAGGGACTTAGGAGTGATAAAAATAATAAAAAAAAAAAAAGATGATGTTTGGAATTGACAGCATGATCAAGGATCCCAAAAAACAAAAGGATCATAAGAGGTGAAGAGATGCTAGGGGAAGTGCAATTGATTATTTTGATTAATAGCATTGAATTAAACTTAATTAAGATTTGGTTTTGGGTTTGTTTTTCTATTTTTTTTCATGCTGTATAACAAAATAAAATTAAATCAGAGGAAATTCACTCTGAGCATCAGGTAAAAGTTTGTTTTGAGAAAATTATCAAAACTGTTTCCTATGAAAAGTTTTTAAAGCATTTCAAACTGGCCCAAATAGTACAGAAAAAGGAATTTAAGAAATCATCCTGCACTGGGATACTGAGCAAACAAGAATGTGTTCCAGACCTCTCTCATTGATGTGTTCTTTTCTGTTTACAATGTTTATCATACATTGAATTCAGAAGCCCACACTGCAAAAAAAAATTTGTAAATTCTACTTTTACTAATATACACACTTATTCAAAATTTCCTAGTAGCTTTTGGAAAGGACCACTGTTTATTTTCTCCATTTGATATTGAACACACAAATTGTTTTGCTTTTAGGTGGGTCCCAAGGAACATTTAATTGCTGTTTGTGTGTATGTCTTAGATTCTTGCTTTCACTGCAGGTATTTCCATTTATAAACTCAGAACTTGCTCTCTTGTTTAATGCAATACTCAGAGGGAGTGGCATCAGAAAAGACTGCCTTGTAGTGCAACACCCTTCTAATGGCTACATATGACTGCATGTCTGTGTAGATGATCAGGTGAACAAATACAGCAAGGCAGAAAATATGAAAAGTGAAAAAAAATCCCCTCAATACTGAGCTCTGTAATAATTTCTCTGTGAGTAGTTGGAAACCAGAAAATTTATTTATAAGGCATTTTTAGTCTCAAGGCATTAAGGCTCGGTCCAAATACCAGTAATATTGTATTGACAATTAGTTTATTGGAGTGATTGTGGGTTGTGCTTGGAAGTCACACCGAGGTGCAACCATCAAACCAAAGACTGGTTTGGGCCTGTGGCTTGCTGGTCCTTTGCAGCACAGTTTGATCTGCTTTCAGTGGAAGTCAGAAACACTCATCACATCTTGGGATGGAGCTTCCCCCTGCCCTCTGCAGGGCTGTGAACTTTGGAGATGCAAAAGAAGAGAGGAAGGCCCAGTCCCACCCACTCTGGGACAGCTCCTGAGGGTTGCCAATTGCTCTTTTAACCCATTCAGAGTCACTGAGGAACAGTATTTTTATGATGTTAATAAGGTACAAAACAAGATCCCTGAGGACACTTTTACGGGATCGGCTGATGTGGTAAATGCCCCTATCAGCAACACCCACCATCCAGACCTTTCTTTGCAGTGCCTGCAAGTGACTCTCTTTCCTAAGACTGCAAATAAAGTAATGGAATTTCAATAAATAATTCAGCCCTGGATCTTATTTCAGGTTCAAGCGTTGACTTTCAGCACCTGGCTGCTGTTATTATTTGTTAGTCTGGTATGCTGCTTAGAGTCATGGAAATTTGGCTGCTATTCACCAACATTTGCAGAATATGTTTTGTGACCAGATTACTACCGCTGGCACAGAGATTTTTAACAAACATCCAAATTCCAGATGTGCCAGATTTAATTCTTACAATAAAAAATGCATGCAGGATTCTGGTACTGTAATGGGAACTCTGCACAGGTCTTGTTTTGGAGAAACACCTGATTTGCACCTGATCTCCACTAGAAACAGGAATAATTTGGCTAGAATTTGCATTGCTTATGACACTTTTTGACACTGATCTAGCTCTCATTTTATTTTCTGCATCTTCCCCAGGGGGAAATGAATTTTTTGGTATCTAATTAGCTCTCAGGATATAGAATCATCAATATCTGAAAGTATTAAAATTGGTGCTTTGTGAATAGCTAAATAAAAGTTATTTGCAAATTCTTTCTTCAGAGCACTTGTGGTTTTAATTATTTATTAGGAAGAAACTAGTGAATCCAAAATATGACTCTGCTTTCACTGAAGTCAGTGGAAAATGTAGTGGGAATATTTTGTGTGAATACTGACTGTTATGGAATTAGATAAGGTACAATATCATAAAATATTTTGAGTTGGAAGGGACGTTTTAAAGATCATCTAACCTGATTCTCCTCCAGTAATCAGGAGCATCTTTAACTAGATCAGTCTGCTGGGAGCCTTGTCCAGCGTGACCTTGAATGTTTCCACGGATGGGGCATCCACCACCTATGCCATTAGAATATAACACATTTATGGGTGTGGCACCTAAAGGCAAAAACCCTAACAAGATCTTGTAGGCTTAAGCTTCCAAAAGGAAGGAGCTGCATTGTGGACATGCAGAGCATGAACGGATACTGGTATCAATATCTTACAGGACAAGATCCTTCCAGTACCTGAAGGGAGCCAACGAGAAAGATGGAGAGAAAATATTTACAAGAGCCTGCAGTAACAGGACAAGGGGAAATGGCATCAAACTGAAAGAGAGCAGGTTTAGATTGGATATTAGGAAGAAATTAATCCCTGTGAGGGTGATGAGGCCCTGAAGCTGTGGCTGCCCTATCCTTGGAAGTGTCCAAGGCCAGGGTGGATGGAGCTTGGAGCAACCTGGTCTGGTGGAAGGTGTCCCTGCCCATAGCAGAGGGTTTGGAAATAGATGATCTTTAAGGTCCCTTCCAACCAGAACCACAGATCATATCAATATTTGCAATCAATATCAATTGATCATATCAATCAAACTAAGTTTGTCTTAATAAAAAGGATTTGTGACTTTTTTGTTAAGCCTTTACTTCTTCCTATGAGATACACCATTGTATCCAAGACAACCAACAGTAGCTGATGCTTCAGTGTCTCTACCGAATTTTACTAAAATCGTGACAATTTTCTAAATTCTGCTGTGTCCTGACTCCCCAAATCCTGTCACTAAAGTTCTTTCCAGCACTTGAACCCACATGCATAAATGCAACTGATGAATAAGAAAAAAAGATTGCATGTATAACTGATGTGAGAAGTTAGGTACCTTTTGGAAAACCCCAGAAATGGGATGTTGACTTCCCTGGGAGTGAGAGCTGCTCCCTGCAATGCAAACAGGCAACGCTAGAGGGGATTTTACTACCACACTATGTGAGGCATGTGCCTCTCCGAAAAACCCTTCCAAAACATATGTTATAGTTCAGCCACAAGATGTTGGCTACAGGCTGAGCGAAATCTATATTTATATGATGCAAAAGGTTAGGAAAAATTATTGTAATTGTCCCCTCTGGCCACGAAACCTCTGAGTGAAATTCTGGTACTGTCAAGTCACGGGCAAAATTGCCAGTGATTTCACTGGGGCCAGACCTCATCCTGTGCAGGTCGGAGGGAAGCAAAAGTCTGTGCCACCAAGCATCCAGCTCTGGCAGCAGGAGCTTTATTGTCAGAGTCACTAATATATACTGTTAAAAAGGATTTTTTAAACATCCTGTGCCCCCTCTGCGCTCTGCAGCAGGATGAAATAAATCAAGACCAGTTTTACCGGCTTCTTTTGGTTTCTTCAAAGCCTCCACTAGATGCAGATTACACAACCTCCTTAGAAAGCCTGCTTTGTGTTTCATTAGTCCTGTAATTACACTAATTTTTTTCCCTCCTAAATCTTTATTGTTGCAAATTGAGCAAAATACTTAATCCCATCCTCTGTGGGCATGAACAACAATGGATCATCATTCTCTTTGTGAAGCACTCTTATACATGCTTGAGGACTGTTATGTTGTAGTAGAACAACACGTGTACATCTCATTATCTTGTTGCTGTTTCCTGTAGAGGCACAGACTGATGATTCACGTTGAGATTTACGTAAAACCTCCTTCACTCTGCCCTCACCAGCTATTCCCCATCCTGCATTTTGTACGTTACATTTTGTTCTCAGATCTTATTCCTTGAAGTTTATTTTGCTGAATTTCATTTAAGTGATGTCAGGCACTTTGTTCCAACTTCTTAGCATCACTTTGAGTCTACTCCTCTCCTGGGAAATCCCAGTAACTTCTCTGTGCTTGTTGTTGTGGAAATTTTGTAAGGTTCTGTCTGTTCCTTCCTCCATTTTGCTAATGGAGATATTAAATATAATTCATCTTGTCACTGACCTTTATGGTACCTCTATTTATTATGTGTTTATGTGCTAGCAGAAAACATGATTATTGCTGCTCCATAAGTATTTTTTCAACTACTTGTACAAGCATTTTGTGGAGGTTTCATGCAGGTCTTGTTTCCCTATTTTGTTAATGAAAATATGGTCTGGATCTGATGTCATAAATCTTACAGAGATCTAGGTACCTGCTTAGTCTTTCCTACCCAAAATGCCAGGGAAACCTGGCAGAAAACAAAATTTACTTGGGTTAATTAATGTTATTTGTTCCTGATATGTCCATATTGTCTTTTCTTATCAAGTTTAGATTTCCACATTGACTTGTGAGTTACTGTTACTCATTTGTTCCAGGATCTTTCTATATGTTAAACTTTTATATCTGACATTTCTTGAGTTCTTTTCTTGTTCCTGTGGTGTCTCACTCACAATGAATTATTGACGGGTCCCCAAAAAGCAAAGCTTTTAAAAGTTGTTTTCTGAGGTTGCATCCACTGGCTGATGTGAGTACCCAGGATCCTGTGCCAGGATCCTGGGGAGTGATGGGAGCACAGTTGCTTTATGAAATTGGACAAGCCTCAGGAAGAAGTGTAAAGGATGATTGTTGTTTGTCCATCAAGCCAAGAATGAAACTCCTGTATTTTCAGTCCACTATGTTCTGAAACACAGGAACTTTGTGTACAATCTGCTGTCAAGAGCTATGGCAAGTTTTGGTCAAGAAGAATTTCAAGATTTTGCTCTAAATTGTGCTAAGTCTAAAAAACCCATTTTAAAACATTCACAGCATTACTGAACAGAGGCTGTGGTGGGTTTTCTAGAGAGGGAAACTGCAATAGTAAATTTAAAAGGAAATTTTGACTGCTGGGTGGGCTGCTGGGCAGCCAGGAGCCCTGTGAGTCCTGCTGAGCTGCATGTTATGAC
The DNA here is from genome assembly GCA_013399835.1 of Leptocoma aspasia. Lineage (NCBI taxonomy): Eukaryota > Metazoa > Chordata > Aves > Passeriformes > Nectariniidae > Leptocoma > Leptocoma aspasia. The sequence continues at coordinate 258,999 of VXAX01007254.1, forward strand.
CTCCCAGCTTTGTGTGATCCTGCACTGTGCCTGTCCTTGGGGGCTGGCCAAAGACCACAACTCCAGGTGTATTCCCCAAGGTGATATGGCAAAAGCTTTCATGCATCTCCATCAGGTGTTTGTCAAGTTCCAAGTGAGTTCCTCAAAGAATATTCTTCCAATGGAGATTTTATTTTTGAACACACTGAATTTTTTGTCTAGTTGCTCAAGACTCACAGTCAGTGATACTTCCCTCTTATTGAGGCTTTTAAAATCAGTTTTTCATTTTGGGTGGTTTGTGGCATGATTTGCCAAGTGTAGAGAGTTGATACTTGTGAGAAGTCATCTGCCTTCAAACTGTCTCACAAGATCTAAAACTGTTAGCCACTCTGAAAATGTCAGCCTGCATTTAGCACCCATCCTTCACCTTGTATCTTGCTGACATTAAAAGAATATAAACACATGCGCTATGTGATTTCTTTCTACATTACTGCTGGTGTTACTTAATGACTCTCACTCTTCTGGGAGCTTTTCCCTTATACATCACCCTGTGAAAGTCAATCTTGGTGTTCAGAAGTTCCTCACAGCAGAGCAGGCTGGCATATGGTCTCTTGGAAAAAAAAATTATTTTGGTACCAAACTTTATACATATACATATATATATATATATATTTATATATTTTTATATATATGTATATATTTGGTGTAGGAAGTTTTGTTATAGTTCCCACTACCTCTGATTATCTAATATTAAATTCTCCTTAGCCAAGTAACAGATCTACAAATATAAATGAAATGAAAATAATATCATGTTGTAGGGTGTCAGACTAGTCTATGCTCTTCTACTCTACTGATATTTGTCAAGTCATGGATCTTCAGAAGAAAGCAGAAGAGCTGATGGAATAGCATGGAATCCTTTCCATACGATCAGACCATTCACCCATGTCTAGTCTGTAGTTTTCTAATTCAAAACTGCACATGACTGATTGGATTTCTCAGACATCACCAGGTTTATTTCAGAGCAAAACTTATTTTGTGCAAGAGCAAATACAGTAGCCAGTAGCTCCAACAGAGCTCTTGAGGCAACTGAGACCTATTTGTGCAGGTTGATCCCTGAGCATGCAGCTGTTCTGCTACCAGGACCTCAGCTGATGTGGCAGATGAGTCTGATCTTTAACTGTGAATATCCTAAGCATTATGAAAGGATTCTCTGGAAGAAACCAACCTATAGGACTGATCCCTTCCTGCCCATGCTGCCCCTCATGTGCATATATAAAGTTGAAAAATCATGATTTACCAAACCTATAGATAATATTTGTCATGTCCTAACTACACGATGCCCATGGGGGTCTCCAACCTGCAATTCCATCTCCTGAATGTCTCAAGAGTACAAATGCATCTCTTCCAAAGGTGCAGAGATCTGGGAGTGCAGTGACAGCTCCTTGGAGGTCTCAGCCCTGCTGATGTGCTGCTCAGCTGGTTGGAGCCCCGTGTGAGAAGCCAGCTCCCCTCAAATTGGCTGGCAGCGCAGACCAGTTCAGCTTATGTGCATCTAAAATATATGCCTGTATGTAATGCCAAACTTGGACAGCATTTTGGCTGGCTTTTGAGGAGCTGGCTAAAGAGTCTCACCACTTCCTTTTTGTTTTGTTACTACCCTGACAGCCCTTCAGGCAAGTGCTCTATTTTAATTTGACATATATGCACATGGTCAATTTTCATGTGCATGTGCTTAGGAATATGTTCCTGCTCTATCTTGCCCTCCCTTGGAAGGCTGCTGCCCACAGCTTCTCCTAGCAAAATGAAATCTCAGGAAAAGTCCAATTTAAAGTCCAAGTTAAAGTGCTGCAATTTTTTAGCAAATTTATTATTGTTTTTATAGGCCCCTGTTCAGGAAAGTACTTAAGTATGTGCTTAAGTCCTATTGAAATCAACAGGACTTAAGAACATGCTTAAAGTCAAGCATATACTTCCTCTGAATTAGGATGTATTTCAGCACATGCTTAAATGCTTTCCTTAACCAGAGCCACAGTCAACAAGAGCGTCCTGTGATACACAGGGCTTGTGAGACAAGATTTATGTCTTACCTAAGACCTACCAGTGCTGCTCTGTGAACGTACAGTTCTTAGCTTGCCTCTTGGTTGGTGGCACTCCAAAAAGCTCACTGGCTTTTGCATTTGGATGAGAAGTTGGGAAAGAAAAAAAAGACAAGAAAATGGAAAAAAAAATAATAACCCTTACTAAAGCAATACCTTGGCATGTCTGATCTCATGTTGCAACCCATGGTTTTTTTCCTTACAATGGAGATTTGTGCTGTTGTGTGTGTGGTATAATTACGAAGACAGATTTTTTTTTTCTTAATAGCACAATAAATAGGATATTTCCTGGCCTGCTTTGCATTTCCAATAGGATTTTCACTTCCCCTTTGGGTTCTGAGTGTAAGGAGAGTAAGTGTCAAAAGGCAGGAGCTTTCCCAGTTTTAAAACAGAGAGGGTGTAATGTGTAATGTGAGCCTTGAGTTTGATTGTAAGATTGTAAGAATGATGACTTGTGATCCCTCCTAAATCCTTACTGGGAAACATTGAGGTGAATTAGCCTGCTTGTTTTTGTTAACTTGTTAAAATCCTTTGGAAAAAAAGGTGTATTCTAATGTCATCAAAAATATCTCCTTCCTTTACCCCACAGTCTAACAGACCCCTGGACTATGTGCAGAGTCACCTCAATGCAGTAAAAAATGAAAGGAGAAGGAGGATAGATAAACCCAAATACATTATTTGCCTGGAAAAACCACAGTGCTTTGCCATATACAATTCTTTCCAGTGCTGCCATTTTTAATCTAGATGCTTAGTCATTATTAATGATGGTGTATTTCTTCGAAATTTTGTATTTTGGGAAAAACTGGAACTTGTCTTTTTTTCGTCCTTTAAGGTTAGTTAAAATAATATACAGTTGTCTGTGTGTATTGCATGTACCAGTCGGCTTATTTTTGGAATATGTAAGGAAATTTATTCCAGTTATTTCATTTATAGCAAAGTATTAGCTTGAACTTGAGAAGAGCTCCTTGTTCACATTGTTCAGCTGTGCTGTGCAGTGGTTGGAGGCTTTGGATACTGCCATGAGATCACAAAAAATACTTGACACAAGTTCATAAAATCACTGAGACTATTTTTCCCCCCTCCTGAAGCCACCTAAATTTTGTTAATTGATAATGTGTTCATGCAGCCCCCACACAAGCACGCAAATGTTAAGGTTTAATTAATTCACTAAAAATAGCTGAACTGTTTAAGGAGGAGCACCTTATAATTAATAAAGGAGAACATGTTGTTCATTCTTGCCATTTCTCAGATAGAGGGAGGCAGTTGCTCTGACAGGAGGGTTTTCCTGATGTGATTATATTGAGTTCCAGGGCAGGACCTTGCATCACTTGGTGTGAAGGACAGAAACAGCTGGAGACTAAGTAGAAAAGCATACTTTTTGAGTAGGTAAATGAATAAAATTATGTTTGTGGGAAGCAATGGGAGCAGAAAGTGCCGTTTCCATAAGTCTCTAGAAATTCTGTCTCCACAAACTGCAGCCTTTTCTATTGCTGGGGTCCACATTCAACCCACTTAAAACTAAGAGACTCAGTGGATTCAGTGAAAGGTGGACAGATTCAGATGTGCATCTTGGCCTTGCCCACACAGGAGACCTTCCCTTGGGCACCTAAGTAAAACTTAAGTGGGGTGAGTAGGGATTGGCCAAAGAGTCTCACCCAGCAAATCCTCAAATCTATTATACTTTTCCACAGTCACTATGGGAATTTGCCTTTTCAGGTGAGTCTCTTCTCAGTTGGGAGTGCACTTTAATAGTTCTATCTCCTTTATCCTAGTGCCCACAAAGCCTCAAGTCTGTCCCTAGCTGCAGTCTTTTATTCAGAATTGTCAGTACTGTCCCTAGTTGCAATCATTATATCAGAAATATCCAATATTACTGGCAGGGAGAGTGCATATGTCACCAACTTGCTCCATTTTATAAGTGCTTCATCACTTTTACTGGGTTTCAGGAAAAGCTTTTGTGAAAAACAGCAGGGATAAATGGTGGTTCTCCAGCTTGTCAATTATTTGTTCTTTTCTTTCCATCCACTGCTTGAGTTCTTGATCTTGATGAAGGTATTATTTAATGCCTGCCTTTCTGAGCCCTTACCCTTGGACAAATATGTAACAGATTTTTATTTAGGCACTACTGGGGTGTTTTATTTCTTTGAAGCTCAGAGTGACTAAGCCTGGGAAGTTTTCTCTTCTTTCTCATCTCCTCCTGGTAGTTAATAGACTTCACAGGGGATCTCAAAACACTCTGATAAGCTTTTGAAGTTGTTACCTACTAAGATTTTGCCCTTTCTGAGCACTGAACATTAAATTACTGACTGCTGTTAGAAGCAATGAAAAAGGATTCACAAAACCGACAGAGCCTTGCCTATAATTTCCACAGAAAAAGAGCTGAATATAACAGATAAATTGTGTTGCTGGGGGGATTTTGATTCTGTTCCCTCCTCTGTCACCAGTTTGCCTTGTGATTCGTGGTAGCATTTTCAGTTATGACAGTCACATGAGATCAAAACCCATGAGTCAGTCTCCGCCCAAATCATGAGCCTGGCTTCCAGATCCCAGAGCTTTGAACAGAGATCATACCATACTTTTTCTTTAGTTTATCTTTTGTTTTTGGAATTTCCTCTGTCTATTCCCAATGTGTCTCTAGCAATAAATGTTTCCCATTGCTTTGGAAGTGTTGAGAAGGAATTTTGACCATTTGGGACTGTTGGAGGCCTCGTTTGACCTAAACAATAAGTCAATCTTATTTCCTCCAGATTTCACATTTTCTTCCTTTTCCCTATGATTTCTACATCTCTTAGCCCCCCACAATCCATCACTTCTGTTTCTTCCTTGTCATTAACATTCTTCCAGGCACATAGTGTAATTCTTGGGGATGTCCTTTGCTAAGAGTTGGACTCAATGATCCTTGTGGGTCCCTTCCAACTCAGCAGATTCTGTGATTCAGCTGATTCTATGATTGTGTGATTCATCTGCTTTGTCCCTCCTTTAGTCCTCTGGTCTGGAGATGGTTTTTCACCATTCCCTTGAAGGACAGAGAATGTATAATAAGATGCATGTCTGGGTAACCCTTAATCTTTGCATGAGAATAAACAAATGGAGAGAGCAGGGAAATTGTGTTCCTGTGTCTTTCCTGAAAAGGATGAAATTGTAATTTATGACAAAGATGGTGAAAAAATCAAGGGAAAATTTGGTGTCCTATTGCTGTTTTCTGTCATAGCATTTGCCGTTTTTCAGGAAGGGTAAGAAGCCAACAGCTCCTGGCAAAGGTTTAACAAACAAAATCCAAATCAGAAAATGTGACTTTGAAGTAATTAAGGCATGCACTATGGTGGTGCCTGGTATTCCCATGGTGCCGTTGTTGCTGTTGTCATGAAATTTGCAGAACAGAGCTAATGATTAAATTAATGAAATTTTGCAAAACCAGGCTTCTCACACCTCAGGGAGATGGGAAATGCATCCTTTCTTACTCATCCTCATGCCCTACCACTCTTTCACCCACATTGTTTGCTGATCCTTGCATATGCCATGTGCCAGACATATTGCAGATCCATAATTTCAAGTAAAACTGCAGCCAGACTGTTCCCCCCTACATCCAAGTACATCTAGAGTCTGAGTGCTGAAACTGAATCTGAACCCAGATCAAAGCTCTTTACATAGCTCTGAACTTCATGTCAGGTTGTCTCCGAGCCTTGAATTCACACTCTCCCCATAGTCTGGTGACAGGAAATGTGGAATTTGTTTTTAAACCCAGAATTGTCAAAAGTTGCACTCAAGACATGAGAAAGATTCTTGATGCTCACCAGAAAATCTTTTGGCTGAACATTTCACAGGCAAGGCCTGAATTTGTACCAACTGGACATGTCTCAAAATGTTGTGCTGGGGATGTTTCACAGAGCTGCAATAATTAGAAGGGATTAGTTCTTTAAGACAGAGAAATGCTACCTCACAGCTTGAATATTACTATTAAGAGAAAATTTATGAGAGCCAACAGAGTAATATAATAATTATAATTAAGATAAGTAATATTGTCTCCAAAGGAAAAGGGCATTTATTTGCTTAGCTCTTTCATCAGCTGTTTTTGGACACCCACTGTGCTTAAAATACAGTTATGCAATCCATGTGGGTCAACAACGGATGGTTGGTTGCTTCACTAAGATTACAAGAATCTTTTAAACACAATGGTACCACAAATTAAAGTGGAAATCTATCAAAACAATTATCATCCTGAAAGTTTTGGCCACAAGCATAATTATTGTAGAAGGATATTGTCCTTGGCCACAGCTTTGGCTCAGTTCAGCTGGTGTTATTTGTATCCCTCCATGGCTCAAAGTTGGAGTTTGCATGGCTAAGGACCATAAATTTTTGGAGGAAAAAATAGGCTGTTCCTCAATGCTAACACTAGCAGTTTTGTGTTGTTGTGTAGTGGTTTGTAGGCAATTCATTAGGTACTAGAGATAGGAACAGACTGAATGTGGTGGCTGAAACCAGCCTTGAACCTTGGAAGGATTCAGATGGAGATTTCTGTCTGGACCTGGCTGTTTGTGTCTGAGGCAGTTGTTGATGTGAACAAGAGTGAGTCAATGTCCAGAGTTTTTGGGTTTAACTCTAAAGTACATGTTTTAGATAGTAAAACAGTGAAGCAGATATTGAGCTGATATAAACTGCAGTCTACAGACTTAAATAAAGCGGAAGTCAGGTCCTGAGTGTGTCCACCCTGTCCATGAGGCAGGCAGTCCTGTAGGGATGAGAGTAGTTGAAAGAACACCCTGGATGTTGCTTGCCATCACCAAGGGACATATCCCCTTAAAAATGTCCTCAGGAGAGGCTCCATGTTGCATCCTTGAGCTCCTGACAAAGGCTGAATCCTGCAGTAACTCCATTCTTGTGCTGATCATAAACTATATTAAATAACAAGCACCCCTGGTTATTTTTAAAATGCTTATTTTTCTTTCACCAGCCAGTTTTCCATCTTGAGGGAGGTAAATGACTAACAAGTCTGAAATCCATTTTTCCTTTCTTTCCATCCCCCAGGCTGGTATAGATGGAGAAAGCATTGGGAATTGCCCATTCTCCCAGCGTCTCTTCATGATCCTGTGGCTCAAAGGAGTTGTGTTCAATGTCACCACTGTTGATCTGAAAAGGTAAAAATTGTTCAGTTTAATTGAAAATAGGTGTATGACCCAGTGTTTGCACTATAGAAAGACCCCTCCAAGTTAAATCAGATTTTTATCTGGCCTAGAGAGCCTGTGGTGCACAACAAAATAGTTGGGATTCAGGTTTGGCTGTTGTTTTTATTTTTTTCTCACTTGTGGAATGTTTTTATATTAAACAGGGTGCTTGGGGTAGTTTCAAAGTCTTCCAACCACAAATTACTGGAGAGGAAAAAAAAAAGGCAGACTGATTTTGTAGGAACTATAAATATCTGTGCAACTACCCGACCATAAAGATTAGTGATTTCATGTCTTTTTCTCTGCTTGCAGAAAGCCAGCTGACCTGCACAATCTGGCTCCTGGGACCCACCCACCTTTCCTGACATTTAATGGAGAAGTCAAGACAGATGTTAACAAGATTGAGGAATTCTTGGAAGAGATTCTTGCACCTCCAAAGTAAGACCTTCGGATTTTTTTTTTTCAGTCAATATTCCATTTCCTAGGAATGAAAGATGTCCTAAGAAGAGTTCCTAAAAAGTACTCCTTCCTACAACCTTTACTTACAGGAGTAATATTTATTTATGAAACATTCTGGCTTCAGTGAGATGACTTCCATGTGTGAAGGTTACTTATGTGACTAATAACTGCAGAATGTTTTCTCTGTACACATTTCAGGATGCCCTTGTATGCAGAATTAAGGAGACCAGTACTAGAAAAATTTTGTAGGGGTCTGGTGGCCACATTTTGCAAAGCTAAAAATAACTTGGAATAGATGCTGAGAATTGCCACACAAAATATCTGTGCCAGGAAAAGCATTTAGTGAAAAACTAAAGGTTTCTGAGCTGTATAGTGTGTTAGGAGGGTTGGAAGGGAAACTGATTACAGAGGATGAGAGGCTCTGGAGGCAGAAAAGTGCTCATTATTCTAGTCAAGAAATGACAAGAGGCCATAACTGGAAGTTATAACTAAACTAATTCGGATTAGGAATAAGGCCCAGATTCTTTCAGTATGAAAAAGCTACCAATGAAAGGTTTAGATTTACCAGATATGCCTTACTTAGTCAAACATTTTGGACTTAATACAAGGATAATGGAAAAAAGAAATAGTTGGCTTGTGAGTTGGACCTTAGAATCTATGAATCCATCAAATTTGGCTTGGTTCCTTATGGAGCATTTTACCTCCGGGTGAATCAGCAGTTATAGGCCAGTCCTGAGGCAAGAGACCAGGCATTTGAATTTTCTGTACTCTGCTCCAAGACCACTGAAGTCAGTAGGAGTCATTAGTTTGTGTTTATCTTTCAAATCAATATATTCCTTTTCACCAAATGTCTATTAAAAGCAATGCAGAGACTGGAACACTTGTGTTTCTTCACCTGGTTAATCCTAACACCCTTTGCTATTCCATCCTGGAGTACATTTTCAGAGTAGAGGATTAGACATGACTGCCATTCATAATGGAGAGATCTGGCTGCCAAACTCCCCTGCACCTTTCTGGAAATTTATGTTTCCTTCTGATTTAAGGCTGATTTTGGATTGTGGTTACATAAAGCACAAGGACAATTACCTTTGTCTTGACACCATCCCTGTGTAGTTCCCCACACGCCTGCCTCGACAGACAGATAACAGATAAGGTTAAGAGGGTCTTGCCAAGCTGTTGTTTTGAGATAATGAGTGTTAATTACAGTTCTTCACACAGGAGGTTTTTCTGTCTTCTTGTAAATTATATTTGTAGCCATTGCTGTGATGCTGGTAACAAGATGTTTCTCTCCCCACTGCTTTCGCCTGCTCAGGTACCCCAAGCTGGCTGCTAAGCACCGGGAATCAAACACTGCTGGAATTGATATCTTTTCCAAATTTTCTGCATACATCAAAAACACCAAGCAGCAGGATAATGCTGGTGAGTACGACCATTGCCAAATGTGCCAGGGAGTTTGTGTGCTTAGAAGTGGAAGAATTTTGCCATTTTCTCATCATTTTATTGTAAACTTTGTTCAGATGACATCAGATACTGCTGCTGATCAGCCTGAGGTCGTTGGTTAGGTGACCCAACTCACATGTCCACAGTTGAATTAATTACATCTGTAAATAAAAGAGCCACAGAGTGTTTGGTAGCCTCTTTACCAACAGCCATGGCATGACTCCTGTCCATACAGCCCAGTTTCCTCACCAGAACAGGATCCCTAACTGCTTACTGGAAGAGACTGGTGGCCTGTGCTGCCTCCTCTTCTGCCCCGGCACTGCTTAGAGGAGTGTGTCTTGACTGGATCCAAACCTATGAGAGCAGCTCATGCTTTATTAGGTGTTGCCATCAGGCTCTTGGCCCTCTCATCTTATGATTGTGTTATGCTGTTACAGCTAATTTGCTCATATAAACCGAGTTATGTACAGACATTCCATATAAAATAATTAAAATATATAAGTGAATTTAAGAAATGTAATTGCACTCTGTATGCTCCAGATTTTCCTTCTCACTTGTTTATGAAAAGAAAGAGTCCCACAGAAACCAGATGCCATTCAAATTTATATGCATCCCACACTGTCTTAATAAAATTGCTGTTCTTCTCCACATTCCTTTCCCCTCGGAGAGGCAAGACTTCAGTGAGTCTGAGCTCCTGTTGCTCCATAAAGCTGTCAATTTACACATCCCTATCCCTTGAGATGATCTAGTAGAATATTTGGAGTCATTCACTGATGTACTTCCTCTCTTAGATTACTGCTTTCACAGAGACCTAAGGCATGTTGAATACCATGGGCTTATATTGTATCATTCAGAAAACACTAGATTTTGCAGGTTCCAGCTCTGCCACACATTTCATCTGTGCAATTATATTTCATTGCCCGGGGCTGACCCATGAGATAAAAGTGGGCAAATGATGATTTATGTCAGATAACAATCTCTTCTGTAATATTTTTGTGTTGTTAACAGAAGGAAATAATTATAGTGCTTCGCTTCTCAGTGATGCTTAAAACTTGGGGGTTTTTTGTCTAATGGTAATGTGATGCTCAGCTAACCTTTATAGGAAGTTGTAAAAGGAAGATAAATTAAGAGTTAGACTAAATAGATATAACAATGAAAGTAAAATGTCTTGGCCATTTACAAGGAAGTTTTATGGTCTGCTGTGCAACTGTAAATCTTCATCTGTGCTGCCCCACATGCACGGTCCCAACTCTTGCTTCTCAGTGACTGCAATATTCAAATCCCTGGGCTCACAAGGGCTGGCATCTCAAGCCAGGAATAAATGGTTGTCCTAGAGGTGTCTGCATCTGGCTATAAGCAGAGCTGGAATTCCAGGTCTGATATCCACAATGGTAAGATAAGGAATCTAACCCTGCAAAGCACTCCACATTTTCAGAAGCTGCAGTATGATTAAAGAGAGCTTTCCCTAGCTCTGCATAACAAACTCTTGGTTTAGGTACTCTTGTAAATTTAGGTACTCTTGACAATTTAGCACATGAAAGTTTTAGAGACAAGAGCTGTTAAGCTGCAGGAGAGACACGATCTTTGCTCCCTGCAAACATCCTCACTCCATTTTTGTTACCTGGCTCCTGCTCCTGTCTTATCCAGACACTGCAGTCTCTGAATGTACTGATGCTCAACTTTCATCTTCAAAGTAGAGAAAAGCTTTTAGCTTAATTTTATTGCAGCTGGAGTGCTGCACTGCAAGGAGAATAAAGCAGAGATGGGCAGAGTAGAACTGGATCTTTCTATCTATAATTGTGTTCTTTCTATCAATGAAGTAAGGTCCCTGGGACTGTCAGTGCAGACCTCAATTTCAGCAGAGTAATAGTTTGTCAGTTTTCAAGGGCTAAGGAAGAATAGTTTCTCCCTAATCCCAGGGATGTTTTACTCACCTTCTGTCCAGTTCATCTGAACAACAGCAGTTTTTCTGAAGGCTGATTTGGATGGAGGAGAATGAGTTAGTCAAAAAGTAGTTGTGTTAAATTTCTTGAGCAGTGAAAAGACTGTGTGCAAAGAGAAAAAGAGAGGAACACTGTGTACATATTTCCTAATGAACCTATTTATTTTTGATTCATATTTCATAAATTTTCATAAAATTGCAACACTGATTTCAAAAGGAATCTGGGGCCCTAGCCCTGATTTGTTGTGTATCATTTTACAACAGGTCCTGCTGCAGTATTAAAAATAATAGTATAGAATCACAGAATCCCAAAAGACCTGGGATCTGGAAATCTGGAATCTGGAAAAGACCTTGAAATCTTCAACCTTTGATCATGACTCTGTCAATTAAACCATAGCAGTGAGTGCCACATCCAGTCACTTCTTGAATACTTCCACCACCTCCCTGGAAAGCCCATTTCAATGCTTACCAACCCTTTCACTGACTAAATGCTTCTTGATGTCCAGCCTGGCCTTCCTCTAGTACAACTTGGGGGTTTTCTATTTAAGTAAATAATTTTTATATTGTATTAATATTATAGTCAATTATATTTATATGTTAAATACANGAGCAGGTGAGATCCAAAAAGAACAGAGATTGCTGCTTGTAATTACCATAAATGGTTTCTGTAGCTCCCAGCTCTGAGATGAAGGTTATATGTGTCCCAAAGTCATCCCCTATATCCGTTCCTAGCTCCAGCTGATTCCAGTGCTCGGAATCTGGAAAGCCACACCAGTGACTGGAACATCAGTTGCACCTGATCAAAACACAAATAGAAGAGTTGTTAGTAAATTAAAAATAGATTATAGAACCCAGATCGTTATATAAACAATAATTTTCATTTCTTTTAATTGGCAATAGAGGCAGGGGGGAGGGGGGTGGGCAGGACAGCAAGGTGACTAAAGCCCCAAACATCAAATTGTTTAAATTATGTTCTCTTAACTCAGGAGTCAGGGAAGTGAATCCAATAACGTGTGGGATATCAGGCTGGGAATTTGTGGCATCAGCCTGTCTCTGGCTGTGAGAAGTGTGAGTTAGGTGTAATTATGTGTGACCATTCCTTGTAGGGTACTGGTTTGGGACAGGTGTCGTGGTGTGTGCAACGTGAGCTCTCACCCCTGCCTGGGGCTGTTATGGCTCTGGGGAAAGGTGACACGAAGTGGTTGGGACAATTAATGATATTTATGCAGCGTGAGAGTACTGGATGTGAGAATTGATTAGAATCTAATGTGCACCAAAGGGAAGTCCAAGCAGCTGTTCCTCTTAGCAGAGTTTGCAGCCAGGGCCATGGAGAAATGTCACACTTCAGGTGATGTCACTGCTGGCCATGTCACTGTAGTATTTCCTGTCCTGAGAGCACTGGCAAGATGGCACTGCTAACACAGCCTTTACATAGCTAAATGGTTTTTTTTCTCCTGGTAGTGGAAAAGTCAGGGAGGAACACAAGAGATTGGTAAATCCTTATTTTAGTGTCTGTCTGAGTCCTCATATGTGAATGAACAGATGCAAGGATACATTTGTAGGTCTGTTTCTAAGATTGTGACACCCTCTGCTGGCAAATATATGAATGTATAAAGCAGCTTTGCACAAGCCGCTTTGCAATCAGGACGGAAACATCCCCTTAACAAAACAGGGTTCTTTCTGTCAAGACAGTTTCCTCTTACAAATGTAACATTGTCAAAAGAGAAGTGTTTCATAGTAACCTATCAATTTTGACAAAGTTTTCATGGAAAAAATTATGTTTTTTCTGGATGAGTTAAATTTACTTTGAAGTAAAAATGCTTTAACATTACAGAGAAAAATAGTGATTTTTTTTTTTCTGGATTCATGCAGTACTTCATTAGCCACACACCGTTATGTTTTATGCCTGGCACAGAAGCAGGTGATAACCTTCTCCTGTAAGTCTGCATGGCAATGTTATTGATCATGATTCATTTACTTACCAAAGGTATTTGGCAGCAAGGCAGCCCTGATTTAATAGTTCCCTGAATTTATGATTCTTTTTTTTCCATCTTTGTTTTCCTAACTTTTCTGTCTTATGATATAAAAACGTTGAAAGTTTTGGAACGGGCTGGCGAGGGCTGTAAGCCCAGAAGCAAACATGCTCATGCCATATCAAAGTCCCACCACTTTTAAGCTTCTTGAAAGGGAAGGAATTGATTCCAGATTCTCAGGATGTGGCAAGCTGTGTTTAAAGAAAGTGTGTGCATTTATTATTTCAAGTCAGTTCAATCAGAACTTGATTCCTTCCACCCCCTGTGCCACTTGATAATTTTATAACAGACCTGTTTGAAGGAGTCATCTCCTCATTGTGGGATTAGATCTGTGTTTCAGTAGCACCACTGGATTATTCCTTTCTCTGGCTGTTGTCACCAAGCTTCACCTCTTGTGCCTGAAATGACTAATGCTCATTCACACATGGACAGGAGTCCTTGAGAGGATTCAGTGCAATAATCTTGAAAATTATTTCCTGGGTGCTCTTGCTCAAGTTTTCATGGCCCCTTTGAGAGTTTTTGGTTGCTTAGTGATTGTTTAATATTGAGAAGGAGGTCTTGTCTGAGCACAGGAAAGTAAACTGAGGTCTTGTGTGTTTACTTTGGTTCCTCTGGTTGATGCTGAGCAAGTCACTCATGCTCTGTACAGTCACCAGGGAAGCAACAATTTCTGTATTCATTGGAGGAGGATGAAATCTAATTAATTGGAATGCTGTGTACATAGTCAGCATCCTGCTTATTATTTTTACTTGCGAGACTGTGTACTGCAAACCAAGGGGACAACCTGGGGTAACCACCCATTAACTGTCCCGCCTAAAATTGTGAGTTCTTTGGCTCATAGAATAAGCCCTTTGATTTCATGTAGGAGTTTAAAAAGTTGTTCTTGAATTGAGTTCTTAGGGGGCACCAGCTCCAGTGTGGGTGGGCGCATTCATTAGTGGTACGGAAGGATATTTCACTGTACGGCTGCTCAGAAGGCGCTGAGCTGGGAGACCACCAACATGATTTCCTGCAGAGGAATTTCCAGCGTCTGACCAGAGGACTCTGCTTGTCTGGTTTGGATTTACATCAAGAGGCCAAAAATAAAAGCGCATTTAAATCATTAACTCACATGTGATTAAATGCTGTTCACCTCTTTCAGTAGCTCCATCACACTTTGTGGTTTGGTGCGTGAGGTGGGAAATGTCCCTCTCAGTGTGCTGTGTATGTACACGTGCAGTAGAAATGCACACACACGTACAGGGCTGGAATTAAAACTGCCCTACATCAGTTTTACTCTGTGGAGTTACTCCTGCTAAGCAGAGGGTCAGACCCATAGCACAGGTATGTGCACAGGCTGAATTGTGCACACTGATCCTTCCTAGAAGCCATCACATGCCTCTTGTCATAAGCAGAAAATCTGTTCACTCCAAACCCCAGCTTAGAATATTCACAGTAATACCAGCTGCATGGTCAGAGCCTCTGTGGCACCTGAGCCAGGGCTAGGAGCTTCTTGATGTGGTGGGGCAGCCAGGGACATCCTGACAAGCGTGGTGTGGTCTGGTTCCAGCAGCAGGAGAGCAAAACATCTGTCCCCAGAGCACCTCCACCCATGGTGGGGAAGGGCAGGGAGTCACCTCTCTTCCTTCCAGCCTGGCTTCTCTCAGCCAAAGGGGACATATTAGAGCTGTGACTGAGATATGGCTTCTCCTGAGTCTTTGGTCCTTCTGACCTGTTTCATGCCTAAAGGCTTCACCCTGTGTCCAGCAAAGTTCCTGGCAAAGCTGCTTTTGAGTTTGCCAGAGCAAGTTTAAAAATGTGTTTGAATGCTCTTGTATTCATGGAAAGTTTGCGGTGACGGGGATCTTGGGTCAGACTCTAAATTGGGACCAACATTACTCTATGCTTTTTGAACGGATTTTCAAGGTGCTATATAAATATATAGGTAAAAATAGAAATATGTGTGTGATGTCTGTGTATCAACTCGCCATTACATTTTTTTGTTCTTTCTCTTTAGTTGAAAAATTTCCATTTTCCACTACAAACCCCACATCTATCCAAGGCCCAGAACAAGCCACAATTTGTCCTGTGGTGTGACAGTACCAAGTTTTCTCTGTCATACAACCAGGAAGGACCACAAAGAGCTTTTAAAATTGTTTTAGTGACAAGGACTTGCTTAGTGATATAACATGTCAGGATGACAGTTCTTCTAGTGAAAGGTGTCCCTGTCCCTGGTAGGGGGGTTAGAAATAGATGACTTTTAAGGTCTCTTCCAACCCAGGCCATTCCATGATTCCATGCTGATTCCATGCTGATTCCATGATTCTTTAATTTTGGCCTTTTAAAGCACCAAAAAAAAAAAAAAAAAGCTATTTCAGAACATTTTAAACAAGTTTTTATTACTCCCCCTGAGCTGAATAATGTTGGGCTCATGGTAGCTAAAGTGCTTGGCAGCTTTACAAAACCAGTCCTAATATAAAAAATACCCAGTCTTTAAAACATATGTAAAATAGCTTTTCTGCAACATTTGTGGCACATAAAGTACCAAATACATGTTGGTGAGTGTGATATAAAGCTTTTATTGCCATTCATTTGGGATGACCCACATAACTCACTCATGATATGTTAATAAAACTGTTCACTCTGTCTCCTTATAAAAACACACATATAAAGACCACTCAAA
The DNA here is from genome assembly GCA_013399835.1 of Leptocoma aspasia. Taxonomy (NCBI): domain Eukaryota; kingdom Metazoa; phylum Chordata; class Aves; order Passeriformes; family Nectariniidae; genus Leptocoma; species Leptocoma aspasia. The sequence continues at coordinate 274,772 of VXAX01007254.1, forward strand.
TGGTGGTGTAGCTTTGTGCTAACTTGTTAAGAAGTGCTGCAAGTTGCATTTATCATCTGTCCCAATTTGCTTTATCTGCTTTCTGCCCAGTAATCAAAGTCTAAAATGCTCAGGAACAGCAGTTATCAAAATAAGTTTTCTTGAGAAATAACTTTTTGAAAGTTCTCAAAATCATGCTGGCTGGAAGCCCAGAGACATCAATATTCTGTCTGGTACCAGTGGCAGCTTTAAGGACCAATATCTTTTGACCTGCCAAAACTGAGAACTGAAATGTTATGTCATTAAAAGGAAGAGGTTTTCAGTCTTCTAAAATGATAACACATTACCCTTATCTGAGAAATACATACCTTACAAGGGAATATTTCTGAACTTTCCATCTTCCAAGACCTTGCTAATTGAGGAACAAAGATTTCCTGATGGAAATGTGAAAAACATTATTTGAAAACAACAAAAAAGGAACATTTTCTGTAAGTCCAGATGTGATCAGACTGCAGGCTCTCCAAGTCAGGGACTTGGTATGCCTGGTTAACAGTCTTAGATGCAGTCGTTTTGGGAATAATAAATATTTGCATTAAATTTACTAACAGACACAGTTTTCTGACACATCTGTGCTAAAGCAACTTTGAAGACATAGAATACCATAGGGAGGAGAAGAGAAAAAAATATTAAAGAATATATGTATTTATATAATTTAAAGTTACAGAACATGCTGAAGTCACCAAGGTTAATGACATGATGAAATTAAGGCACTTTCTCAAGCCATTGCTGAGTCAGGGCCTATATGCACAGCCAGGCCTAGAGTGAAACACTTGCAATGGGAACAGTAGTTGGCAGACACTCTCCTTTAAGAGGGAATTATTTCCCCTGTGTGTTGGAATATTCCTCCAAGTGCTGCTGGCTTTACTGGGATGCTTTGTTCTGTTTCCCAGCCAAGCTCCCATGCTTGCACACAGGAGCAGTAGCACAGCTGGAAGTGGATTAGAGCAATCTGGCAGCAGCAGTCCTGGGAGGAATTAAGCATCTTGCTGCTGGAATGGGAGGCCTAAATTACATTATTATTTAGAATTGAGTTTTAACTTCATTGCTCTATGGTTTTGTCCTGGTGGGTAACTCCCTTTGTTGTGATAACTCGGTGTATCTTAAATGTGTTCCCCACAGCTTAGATGAAGTTATGGCCTTGCTCAGTTCAGTGTCCAAATCTTATATAACCAAATGTTCAGGTTTAAACACCCAACTGGTCTTGACGTCCTGACAGGATTGTTCACAGGCTTATATTTAGCCATTGCAAGTTATCACATGGTAGATAGCCTGGTGACTGGCTCCTGGAAGTCAGTTTGCAAAACTGTTGATGACTTCAAAGGGAAAATAATTGGCCCAGGATCTGTTTTTCCCTAAACAGATTTTTAAAAAAAATTTAAAATTATTTTTCTTTTAATGCATGCAAATGTTCTTCATAAAATAACAGGGAAAAGAAGAATAAGATGTAAATGAAAATCAAGGTTGCTAAGTTTCTTTATTAGATATATCTTAAGTCATTTACTTTCAGCTTGAAAACAGTACTAGAAATGAGGTGACAAAATGGGAACTAGAGAAACAATTCTTGTAAAAATATCCTGGTTTTTTCTGATTGCAGAAAAAAGTAATCTGAATTTCATAGACTTTGAGGCCAGAAGGATCTTTGTGTTATTTACTATAATCTCCTACAAATCACATCCCAGTGAGTTTTGCCTATTGAGCAAACATGTTAATGTTCCATCCTTAAAAGGATTTAGTTTGATTGAGCAGAGAGCAGAAGAAAGTGTCCTTGGTCTTTGAGGTCTTTGGTCTTTCAGTGCACTTCAGAGCACTGAAGTGTCTTTGGTCTTTGAGGCTTTTTTCCAGTCCTTGAGCACTGTCTTACTGTTTTCTTTTGACCTTTTGCTGGAATTCCCAATGTCCTTTTCCTTTTTTTAGTTGGGAACACCAGAACTGGGAAAAATGTTTTTAATACTTGCCACAACAGCTCAGTTGCAACAAAGGCAGAGTGACCTCCCTACTAATTCTTGGATTATTTTCATACATCCAGACTTAATTATAACTGATTTTGCTTCTGCTCCTTTCAGGGAGGTTGAGGCATAATCATGATCCCTAAATCATTCCAAGGGGCTTCAAACAAAAGAAATCTTAAAAGCAGGGAAACAATAGGAAAGAATTAAGAAGTGACTCATTTGTAAATCTTATAGTATCATGGCTTTTTGTGTCTCAGTAACAATTTTTGAACACAAAAATTCTGGAAAACTGAACACAGAAAATTCTGGAAATATTAAATAAATCTATTTGAGACTGAAATTTTCCAAGTGAACTGAAGGATTTGGGAGCTTAATAGCTTTAAAATTTCATGCTCAGGTGCTGCTAGCTAGGCATTGCTTTGTCTCCCTCTCGTGTGTCTTCACCGATGCTGGAATTAAATGACTTAGTTGAAAACAGTGGAATGTAATTGGGATTATCCTGGTGTCAACAGAAGCAGACTTTATTCTTCTACATGCCTGGAGTTGGAAGAAATTTATAGTAAAGATTCAAGCACGAACAGCCTGGACAGGAACAGATTTCTTCGCTTCAGTCTTGGAACACAAGGGGTCCCCACAGCACTGCTGCTAAAGCCCAGCTGCACTCGCTACCAGAATCTCACTTCACTCCTACTTGAACGCAGACACATGAAGTTAGTTTTTCTTTGTTAGTTCCAGAATCGTCTTACTCTTTAGAAGTAAAACAAAAGTTTAAACTCTGAGTGAACATGCTTAAAAATCGAGATAGTGGTAGGATAGCCTCGTACTATAAATAATGTGTATTTAAAATCTGCTTGATTTTATTTATTTAATTTTTTTTTCCAAGTTCCTGATGCATATCAGCTGCTGCTTGTCTTTGCAGTTGCTTTAGGGACACCTGCACAAGACTAACATGGCAGAGGTCAGAATTAAGCCCTTGGGGACGTGCCCTAGAAGTGATGCTTGTCACTGATGTGCTGCCACAGGGTCATGATGATTTGTGAAACGCAGGTTCTGTGCTGTTCTTCCTGGGGCACTTGTAGGCCAGTAGTTTTACATTCACTTGCTTCCTGCCCTCAGGGTCACTTGGACTCCTAAGAGACTTGGGAATGAAGCTTTCCTTTGGTGTCATTTGAACACCTGGGCTTTCTTCTTAAAAACCAGCATTTGTAGGTGCTCTGACAGCGTTCTTCATGATAATGTTACAAGTGTTGCACTTGTTTCTTGCCTCCATTGTAACAGTGGATGAGAAAAGAGAGGGAGGAAACCTGAGTTTTCAGTAAAAAAAGGTCCTGGTTTATTTCTGATCAATGGAAACATCAATACATATCTAAATGGCATTTTGATTTTTCTTAAAATATGAGTCTCAAGTTGGGAGAATTTCCTTTGGAGGTGCCTTTCTTTCATTGCTGCCTATGAGGGATATTTGGACAATTAGGTCAGACTAATTATCTAACAATTAGATGGCTGAAGTTAGGCAAAGGGAATCTTACCCATAAGCAAATCAACAGATTTTTGATGTGTCCAGGTTTCTGAGGGTGCTTGGGGTATCCCTCAGCTGTGTCAGCTCCATGTTCCTCTGAGTTCTGGATGAAGTGTTCCTGGGGCTTAGCACCTCCATTTCTCTCACTGCACATACACAGAACAATGTATATGTGCCTACATGTATGGAAAATGTGTCCCTGTTTATGCCTGGCTCAGACCATGTCTGAAAGGTGATTTATGGACTAGAGTTGTGTGGCTGTTTCCATGTATGCCCCTGTGTTTTTGTGACTCACCCCATTCCTGGTGTTTGCTCACCCCAACACTGACTGGGAGTAAAAAATCCCTTTTCAAGTCCCAGCTCTGACTTGTCTGGAGGATGAACATGAGCCCCTGGCCCCTAAAGCAACCCCAAACCAGGAAAAAGTGGATTTGAGGAATAAGAGACACTAATTTATTTCTCTTCTCTGTACACAAGGTATTTGTTGATTCATTAAGTGGGCTGAGACAGACAGATCACGGCTTTTTCACATGGCTGTGTGGGCATTCACCTTTATTGTGGGAACATGTGCAAGTCTCTATTCCAGTGAATATTGAATTATTTATCTGGAGTAGAACATCTTTAATAGGAGGGCTGAATCACCCCAGAAACTCCCTTTGGCCCAGACTTAGGCATCTAAATGCCTTGGATGCATGGGAGCACACAACCTTCACCCTCCTCTGCATTTCCAATGGCTCTCTCAGTGACCTCCCACTCATTTGCTGTTCAGAGCTGGGGATTTTATGAGGCAGAAACATGCCTGCAAAGGATGCTGCAATGCTCAAATGGGCAATGCATTTGCCCTGTGGGGAGTAAACCCTAATATTTAAGTAACTTTTAAAAAAATTTGAGGTATTATCCTAGATCACTTGGGTGAACTGTGAAATTATATTCAAATAGTAGGATTCATCTTGCCTGACCTCACCTCCCTGAAAGTGAGGTGTCTAGTCTGAGCTAGTCCTTTAGGTTTCATCTGTAATTCATGCAGCAAGAAGGGCATGTGTGCAGTGAGTCACGCTGGTCTGAATCAGGTGTCTCAGGCAGCTGGATGGAATTACCCTCTGGAGATGCTCAGTCCCTCTGAGCAGAGAGGGAACCTACAGAACCAGCTTAGACAAGGCACCCAACTCTGAAATGGCTGAACAGAAGAAATCAAGGCAGCACTCAGATCTCAAGGGTTTTATTGAAATCACAGGGGAGAAGATAAACTGTTCAATATGGAGTACAGAGTCACATGTATTCCAGTCACAGCTCCTCCATGGAGAAGAATTAATCTATACAGATTAACTTTACAATACTCTCTTGAGCCAGCCTGAAAAGAGAAAAAAAAAAGGGCAGGATGGAGAAAAAAGAGAGTGAAAATATGAATCTTTGGTTTTTAATCAGACTGTCATAGTGAAATGATATTATTTTCTTACCTTAAATTGCTGTTTCTTAGCTTGTTCCTCTCTCCTACCAGAAAACAGTATTGGGTCTCATATAATATCAAACTGTGAATCTGGAAGTGATCAGGAAAGGTGGTTTGTTTTTTTAAGGGAAAAATAAATCTCAGATGGTTTGATTGAGACTGTGAATATTTATGTACTGTTCCCCCTTTTCCCTCATTGCATATTTCACCAAGTTCATTTGCGTGTGTTACAGGATAAATCTTACAGGAGGGCAGTGGAAGAAAGCAGTAAAAAGGGAAAACATCAATCAGTGATCCAGGGTAGCAGCAGGAATCATTCATTTTTGTACATGGATCATGGTTTGTTGTACTTGCCTGGGCTTGACAATTAAGAACCTTGCAGTTGTGCTGAGATCAGCCTCAGGTAGTTTCGGATGTTGGCTACAAAAGACAAGATGTTGCTGGGCTTCAATCACTTTGAAGCCTTGTTGTCACAGGGACAATCACTTAGAAAGAGGGCTACATATATTTCTCCTTGACTTGGAGAAAATGTTTTGTGACAAAAGGTTTATTTAATAAAAATGCCATGGGTGGTGTGAGTAACCTGATTTATTGGCAAATGTGGGTGGAATTTTGTGAATAATAACTTGTTTTGGAAAGTAAAAGTACAGTTAAACTGTTTGAAACAGAAGGTTATTCTTCTTTTAATTCGGAAATGATATGTTAATTTTGAAGATTGCCAACATTTAAAAAAAAAATTAAAAAGTGATGCAAAAATGATTGAATGTCTAGGCAAGACTTACTTAACCAACCATCCCCAAATATGACTTTCTTGTTTTCATGTTTGTTTAGAAATCTTGCATTATTTTGCTTCAAGTCTGTTTAAAAGATTAATTATTTTTGCTCTCTTTTAACATAAATCAAATAGTTTTTATGTTCAATTTGCTTAAAACTCTATTGTTCTTAGTACTCCGATTGTGCCCTCTATGCTTTGAATCTCTTTCCATGATAACTATCAAGTGAAATCCTTATCCTGCAAGAGGTTCCACACAAGCACATAAAAAAGGAGTCACCTCACCTCATTTTAGCTATTTTAAATTTGGGTAGCCATTCTGCCTATGAGAGAGAGTGAGAGAGATAGAGAAAGTGAGATTCAGGCTTCTCTGGTGGTAATTCAGCTTTTCCTAGGCTACTATTTTAAGATGGAATGATTTGCCTTCCAGTGGCTCGTTCAGGCCACAGAGATTGGTGTTTATGTGCTTTGTCTGCTTTGCTATTTCTCCTTGTCCCAACATTAAACAAGGAAGGAAATATTTGGAGTTCAAGGAAGGGGAAAAAGAGTCCTTGCCTGACCTCTGCAAATGCTGTGGGTGTGGGCAGCCTGAATCAGTTTTACTTTTTCCAAACTGTTTTTCTTTTACTACTTTCTAGTTACTTTCCATTTAGCTTCAGCCTTATTTGACCCACAGTGAACAGAGATGGAAACGACCGATGATGCTGGAAGTTTTTTGACTGGTATTATTTCAGGGGTCAGATTAACTGATTAAAATAGTCTCTTTTGGCTTCAAAAGCTTCTGGAGAAATCCTAATCCCACTGAAGTCAACAGCAAAACTTCCATGAGCTTCAGGATGGCCAAAATTTCACCCTGAGTACCTATTAATGAATCTTTGTCATCTGGCCCTCTGCTTGACTTGCAGGATTGCTCCATGCATTACATTTTCCAATGTTTTGTTCAGATGTAGTATAAGCACTTCAAGGCACAAGGGTTTCTCTCCATCCCCTGGAAATAGTTGCACAGGCTAATAGTTTAAGGCAGTTTTTGCTTGAAGAGTTGAGTAACAGAGCCAAAGTCTGTTCTTGGTTGAACTGGAGTAAATACGGAATAGCTTGTTGACAATGCAGAGTTACTCATCTTTTATGTCAATGTAACCAAGAGCACAGTTTTGCCCATTATTAACTTTTGTTACATTATTTGTATTTCTGTGCGTGTCAGAATTTGTTAATCTTATTGTTCAACATCAAGTAACCTTCTGCTGAAAACAGAACGTCAATGTGAGTTAGGTATCATCAGCTAAATTGAACCTCACCCTGTGCATTTGACAGATGGTAATACATTCATTAAGTGTTCTGTGGTTGCTTTGAGGTTGGAAAGTGCTATTTTTCTGGCTTCTAACTCAGAATTCTTAAGTAAAGTTGTTTAAAATCCTAGTTTTGAAGGGAGAAGAAAAATCACAAAAAGCTCATGAGGTTTTTTTATTAATATTATTGTTTACTATTGGTAGGATGACAGGGCAGGACTGTGATTGCTAGAAGTTGTCTTTGGCTGCCTAAGTAGCCCAGAATGAAGTAGAGAGGGCTGAGAGAGATGGTTCCACCATGGATTTTGTCTATACATGGGTAGAATTTCTTGGAATTTGAGGTTATATTAAATACATCCCAGTGAAGGCAATATGATGCTGGTGCCTTTGTGCTTGGTGATTCCACTGTCCAGAAAAATGGTTTCCAGGAGTTCAGACATTTCAGCTGTTGCATGGATAAGCTGATGACAGGGCTCCTCTCTCAGAGCTGGTCACATTTGGGATATCTACGTTCCTACTGAAAGTCTACAGGGTGGGGAAGCAGTTGGAGGTAGAAATTTCAAAAGCAGCACAGAGCCACATACTCAGGCCTGGCTTTACTTGGTGTTGTAATATTGAATCCTCCACCCTGACATTACCAAGACAATGCAAGGGTGTGATTAGACACGTCAGACCCCACAGCTCATTTAGGGGTCACCAAAACCAAGTGTAGAAGAGAAAACTCCACTGAACAGAGAGGAAGCTCTCAGGGTGTTTAATTCAAACCTGTTATTTTAATTTTACTCACTTCAGGGAAGATTAATCCCACCCATCAGCTGTTATCAGCAAACCTATTTAGTTATTTAATGATGTTTCCCAGAGGACAAGTTGCCAAGGGAATTAGGTGCTTAGCCACTTCTGAAATTCACTGTGGGTGGTACTCTCACAAATGAGGAATTAGTAACTTTTTAGATCTTCACATCTTTTAAATGTCTTCATCCAGTCTGGTGCTAATGGTGTTCACATGGCCCCTGCCTTGGTGAGTGCATCCTCTCCCCTCTGTTCTCAGTGGAGACAATGTAGAGAGTCATCCAGATTTGCATGAAATAGCCATAGTATGGGAAGTTTGGAATTAAGTCCAAGTTTAAGGAATTAATCCAAGCTGAGTTTGGTCAGGAATATGAACCCAGACAGTTCTTTCCTCAGGAGGAGTCCCAGAACATTCAGAGCTGTTGGCTATTCTGAGGAGATCATTTCCTGGTCTCCAGTCACAATTTTTCACCTTTCACACAATGCTTAAATATTTACCAGGTAAGAGAGAAAATTAGATTCTTTCACACATCCTTCTACTTTGAGTGAGGATTTCACTACCTTCTCAAGGAACATAAGATACCAAATCATACAGATAGATCTGAGTGTGTTAGGGAACCTAGAAAGTAGGATTTGCAACATGGATATTTGCATATGGATTTCAAAAAATGCCTTGGAAATCATCGACAGGCTTTAAAAATCTGACCCTGTGCACTTAAAATCCATTTGATGTGGCAGTTTTTGGATCTTAATTCTCTTAGTTTTTCAAATTCTTTTCACTATTTAAATGGAAGGAGAGCAGTTCTCTCTCATTCACTATTTTTCTATTTTCCAGGCTGTTCTGAGAAGTTTACTAGGATCTAAGATCTAGTTTACTAAGAAGAGTTTTGATTAAAAAAATGGGGTCATTGGTGTCACAAGTAGTTGTTCAGTTCTTGCCTATCAGGATATAAGATGGTCCTGACTGTGTGGTGATTTCAATGTGAGATGTCAGCATCCTGTGGGCTCCAGCAGAGCCTGTGAATTAGGTCACAGATGTATTGAACCCTGAACATATGCTTATTTCTGGCCTAAAGCTGCCGTATGCAAGCGCCAAGTATGAATTCAGATAGTTGTTTTCCTTGCTGTCACAAACAGGCTGCACTCCAGGCATTGTTTTGGGACAGCCGTGACGCACTTTGATAGAGCAATGAGAGCAAAAAAAAAACCCCCAAAACCTAATAAGTTCCAGAAAAGTTACACAAACACACCTCATCTGCTGCTGCTGTCTCTGTGTACACACCTGACTGACCCCATGGGCTACCACAAAGCATCAAACATCCTCCTGATACTGGAATATTGCTCAGATGAATTGGAGAACCAACAGTCCTGCTGGTTGAAGGGAGTACTGGAAAGTGGTCAGTGTTGAGCCAGTTCTCTAAAACCCAGAACAAAATTGAATGAAGTCACAGCAATTCGAGTCCTTTGTCTCTACATGAACACACTGTAAGAGGACACAATCTGAGGCTGACCAAGAGAAGCAGAACTGTCTATTCAACAGGTGTTACACATCAAACCAAAAACAGATTGCCAAATCCTTTGAGCGCTGCCACACTCCACAGTCCCTACCCTCCCGTGGAAGTTGTGAGGCAGGACAGCTGCAGGCAATTAAAGGTACCACTGCCAGCATCTGACAGCAGAATGTCAGTGCCAAAATTCAATTTGAATTGATTAAATGAAGGATGGCAACACTTTTGTTTTATGGATGGCAGCACTTCAGTCACTTTAGATGCTCTGCTTTCAGAAATAAAATTCCTTCCCTCCCCGCTATGTTTTTGGGGGTGTTTTCAGTTGGATCGCAGTCATTTCTCCAGTCAATCAATTAAACCAGGGTTTGCCACTGTGTCTCAGAGTTAGCCACAAAAGAGCTGGTGTGGTTCCCTGGTGCTGGGCCAAAAGAATTCAGTGGGAGCAAGGCATCAAGCGGCTTAATCTGACTTCCACTGCTGGCACAGGTTTAATGGATGTTAGGGCAGCAGGAAAATCATGTTCTGTGGTGTTCAGCTCCTGCTCTCTCAGTGGCCCTGGACATGCTGCCTTTCTCCCTGTGCCAAAAGCAAAGGGGCAGCTGACAACAGAGCCTGTGGAGTAACCTGTCCCAGCAAGGCTCTCTGTGAAGGGTGATTGTTGCAGCCCTTTTGAGTGCCTGTTGTGATCCATAAATATATTTAGAACCATAGAATCGTAGAATTGTTTGGGTTGGAAAAGATCTTAAAGACCATCTAGTTGCAAACCCCCTGCCATGGACACCTCCCACTATCCCAGGTCGCTCCAAGCCCTGTCCATTCTGGCCTTGAACACTGCCAGGGATGGGGCCACAGCTTCTCTGGGCAACCTGTTCCAATGCCTCACTATTTCACAGTAAAGAATTTATTGCATATAATTAACAAAATTTCCCCTATTTCAGTTTGAAACCATTGGTCTTTGTACTTTATCTCCATAGGCCTTGTAGGGCTATACCACCTGAGTAACTCTCCCCTAAGTTCAGTGGCAGTAAGTTACTCAGAGATATAAGATTTTACAGTATTAGGCCATTAATACTGACTCCAGGCCACATCTGCAGCAGGTATAAATCACTGCAGGTAATTTTCACCAGCTGAAATTCTGGCCTTAAGCCCATGAGTCATGTTGTTATTTTTTCACATTGTAAATTCTTGCTGTTTCTTATTTATGTTGCTTTAGCACTTTGGGGCACTTGTGGGGGACCGGGACTCCATCATGATTTCACCCTTCAGACAGACACATGTAAGACCCTTCTTTGCCCCAAGTGTTTGCAGTTTAAGTAATGCACAAACCTGCACGCAGTTATCCAGCTTTTTGTAAGTTCATTATTGCAAGCAAGCTTTCCTATTGTCCTGACAGTGAAGCATAAGAACACAAATTCCTTGCCTGGGTGAAAAATTTGCACTCTGCTGTAGAGGTCTAGGTGGCATTTGAAGACTGGAATTTGTTGGAGCCAGCAGCAGTGTGGAACATGATCTTCAGTAACTGAACTAAGAGGTCTGGAGTCTCCTCTCCATTGCAAGACTATTTGAGATCTCTCAAAAAGAGCATTTGCACCCAAGTTGAACCCGAGTTAAATGAGAATTTTAACACTGGCTAATATCTCATCTCATTTGTAGCACATCTTTCAGCTCTATGGAGTTCTGGTTAACATCTTTGGAATTACTGCTATTGCCTTTAATTACTCTGCAAGGGCGTTGAAAGAAGTAAAACTAAGACTTGATAGAGCTGAAGTAATGCTAGAAAATTCTGCTTCATTGCAGTCCTACGTGGCTGGTTAGAAAAATGAAGGAGTAGTGTACAGGGTTCCAGTTCCTGTGTGATGGCTTTCAACAGACCAGAAGAATATCATAGGCAATATGTGGTTTTTTGGTGTATCATCTTGACAAGCTGTTTTTTTCTTCTGTGATCTCTTTCACTGCTTTTTGCTGTTTGTCAGAAGACAGGTACAGCAAGGTCCCTGTGTCCCTTTTCCCACTGCAGGATGAGCTTTATCCTCAGGCAGATGAACTTTGCTGGGTGGGCTACTTTGCCATTGGATTGTGTTGGCTTTGGAGCACAAATTAACAACACAGAAATTGGTTCTTGGCTTTTTATCTAGACAGAACCATAGCCATTGACAATGAGCATTTATAAAGAATTCATATCCTGCCCTAATCACTTATTCTTTGCTTTTTTTTTGGCAAAGCACTTGAAAGGGGCTTGGTGAAGGCTCTGAAGAAGCTGGATGACTACCTGAGAACTCCCCTGCCAGAGGAGATTGATGCAGACAGCACTGAAGAGGAAAAAGTGTCAAAACGCAAGTTTCTGGATGGAGATGACCTGACACTTGCTGACTGCAACCTTCTGCCCAAACTCCACGTTGTCAAGGTAAAAGATGCTGTGAGATGGTCAAAGAAGCCTTATTTGACATGATGTGCCTTGCTCTGACAGCTGAGTGCCAAAGCCAACCTGTATTTCAGCAGAGAGTTCTTAAGGCCTAGAAGAACAGTTTGAAACACAGTTTTGCCCTTCAGTGTTTCCTACAGGTTAAATAAAGGAACTTTATACTTAGCTCATGGGAAAACTGTCCCATCACTTATTAGTGGTGAAGACAGTACTAAGTCCTAGATGTTGTGTCTCTTTATTTTTACCCTGCTGCAAGTAGCAGCAGTCTTTCGTATTAATTAGTTCCTAATGCCCTTAAGAAACATGTCAAAACTTTAGTCAGTTCCCACCCATTTGTAACTTAAGAGCAGCAGTCCATCTCTTTGGGGAATATTTATTCCATCTGGTATTTCAGACAGAGAAGTTAACAAATCAAAGTCATTGCCAAGGTCCAGGATTTAAGATGTACTATGGTTGCTGGTATAGTGCAAATCATGTACATAATTTTGACTTCTAAATGTTGCATTTATTTAATTTATCAGATGACATGTTGCTTTAGAATAACGCAAGTACCTGGCAGACCTTGGCAAGCAAGTGAGCTAGGAATTAAAGCCAAGTCATGCATCTAATTTGGCTCTGTGAGCCAAAACATAAACCGAGCCTGGGAGCTGACTGCACACATGCAAAAAGAAAAAAAAAATTTAAAAAGCACATAAGTCACTAGGTAAGAAACGTGATAATATCCTCACAGGTTTAGCGCTTATTCTGGCTCATCTTCATTGGCCACATTGGGGTCAGACAATGCAAAACGAATGTGTGGCCCCTCACTGGTTCTTGTCTCCTAGGGATGAAAGGAAAGATGTGAAAAGAGAATTAAAATTTTTCTCAGACAAGCATAGCCATAGGATATTGCCTGAAAAGCATTTAACAGATAGAAGAAAAGGGTAAATTATTTTTTCATTTGATGGAAGATGTGTGCTGGAAATTTTGAAAATGTTGACTTAAGTTGCCCAGCAGGTTTTATCTTCCCCATATGTGTGTGAAGCATCATGGAAGGCAAGAATGCTTAATTAAATGCAGTTTAGGACAGAATTTGGACTTGCATATACCAAGTGGATCCTAGTAATACAAACAAATCACAGTCGTTTCTGAGAACATGACTGTCCTAAGAAATCTGAGATGGAAAACAGCTCTACCACATGCTTTAAAAATAAAGGCAACTCTGTGGCACATATGTATGTAATTTATGCCCAGGAACAGTTTTATACTGTCAGAAAAATTAGAGATTGGAAGCACTTATTAAATTAGCTAATCCATCCATTCCTATCAGATAGTTCACTCTGTCACCACAGGCTTATTGTATATAGTATATTCCTACAGGGAAACTGAAATATCCCAATCCAGCAAGGTACTTAACTGACCAACTAGCTTTAAGTGCAGATTAATCCCATTGACTTCAATGGGACTGTACAGGTGCTTAAAATTAAGTATGCACTTAACTATTTTCCTGAATAAGGGCCTAAGTGTTTTTAGAAAGCGAAAATTTGCCTTGATAGACAATTTCCTAGTCTAACAAGTCTTGAAATAACCATTTTCTCTCTCAGTTTATCCCAATGGTCCTGTTTCTAATATATACTAAATCATCTTGGTTTCCTAATCATGGTACCCATACCACCCTGAATTTTTCCTTTTCATGAACATGGATGCAGCCTTCCAACAGCTGTAGGTGGTTATACCCTATGACACCATTTAACAGGAAAAATATATTACATATATTAAAAATATAATGCCATATATATATATATAAATAATGTTAAATATAATAATTAATATGAAAATATGTTATAATAATTACTAATGCCTTTCTCTTAAATCTGTCTTGCTCTTTATGATTCAGCCCCTTCTTATGTGGTGTCTCAGCTTTAAGTGATGTACTTAAGACTTGTAAAAAAAAACCCCAAAATCCCAATATGGTAAAATCAATGAACTTCAAGTATCATAAAAGTTGAAATTTGGTGACAGTATCCAGGTTGCAGCTTTAGAGTGTCCTTAGGCCAAGCAGCAGCCTTGCAAGGTATGGGGACAACCAGGAGTCACTTCTCAGGCTTTTCTATGATAAATCCCTGATTCTCCAAACATTCCTCTCATTTGCTATTAATTATATAAGAGAAGAGAGCAAGAAGGAGCTTAGGAAGTATCTCCCTAAGAAGGAGATACATCCCCTGTGAGATGCTTTTTTCAGGTGTTTTATCTTTGCTTTAGATTGTTGCAAAGAAATACCGCAACTTCGAGTTCCCGGCGGAGATGACGGGGCTGTGGCGGTACCTGAAGAANTATTTAATTTATCAGATGACATGTTGCTTTAGAATAACGCAAGTACCTGGCAGACCTTGGCAAGCAAGTGAGCTAGGAATTAAAGCCAAGTCATGCATCTAATTTGGCTCTGTGAGCCAAAACATAAACCGAGCCTGGGAGCTGACTGCACACATGCAAAAAGAAAAAAAAAATTTAAAAAGCACATAAGTCACTAGGTAAGAAACGTGATAATATCCTCACAGGTTTAGCGCTTATTCTGGCTCATCTTCATTGGCCACATTGGGGTCAGACAATGCAAAACGAATGTGTGGCCCCTCACTGGTTCTTGTCTCCTAGGGATGAAAGGAAAGATGTGAAAAGAGAATTAAAATTTTTCTCAGACAAGCATAGCCATAGGATATTGCCTGAAAAGCATTTAACAGATAGAAGAAAAGGGTAAATTATTTTTTCATTTGATGGAAGATGTGTGCTGGAAATTTTGAAAATGTTGACTTAAGTTGCCCAGCAGGTTTTATCTTCCCCATATGTGTGTGAAGCATCATGGAAGGCAAGAATGCTTAATTAAATGCAGTTTAGGACAGAATTTGGACTTGCATATACCAAGTGGATCCTAGTAATACAAACAAATCACAGTCGTTTCTGAGAACATGACTGTCCTAAGAAATCTGAGATGGAAAACAGCTCTACCACATGCTTTAAAAATAAAGGCAACTCTGTGGCACATATGTATGTAATTTATGCCCAGGAACAGTTTTATACTGTCAGAAAAATTAGAGATTGGAAGCACTTATTAAATTAGCTAATCCATCCATTCCTATCAGATAGTTCACTCTGTCACCACAGGCTTATTGTATATAGTATATTCCTACAGGGAAACTGAAATATCCCAATCCAGCAAGGTACTTAACTGACCAACTAGCTTTAAGTGCAGATTAATCCCATTGACTTCAATGGGACTGTACAGGTGCTTAAAATTAAGTATGCACTTAACTATTTTCCTGAATAAGGGCCTAAGTGTTTTTAGAAAGCGAAAATTTGCCTTGATAGACAATTTCCTAGTCTAACAAGTCTTGAAATAACCATTTTCTCTCTCAGTTTATCCCAATGGTCCTGTTTCTAATATATACTAAATCATCTTGGTTTCCTAATCATGGTACCCATACCACCCTGAATTTTTCCTTTTCATGAACATGGATGCAGCCTTCCAACAGCTGTAGGTGGTTATACCCTATGACACCATTTAACAGGAAAAATATATTACATATATTAAAAATATAATGCCATATATATATATATAAATAATGTTAAATATAATAATTAATATGAAAATATGTTATAATAATTACTAATGCCTTTCTCTTAAATCTGTCTTGCTCTTTATGATTCAGCCCCTTCTTATGTGGTGTCTCAGCTTTAAGTGATGTACTTAAGACTTGTAAAAAAAAACCCCAAAATCCCAATATGGTAAAATCAATGAACTTCAAGTATCATAAAAGTTGAAATTTGGTGACAGTATCCAGGTTGCAGCTTTAGAGTGTCCTTAGGCCAAGCAGCAGCCTTGCAAGGTATGGGGACAACCAGGAGTCACTTCTCAGGCTTTTCTATGATAAATCCCTGATTCTCCAAACATTCCTCTCATTTGCTATTAATTATATAAGAGAAGAGAGCAAGAAGGAGCTTAGGAAGTATCTCCCTAAGAAGGAGATACATCCCCTGTGAGATGCTTTTTTCAGGTGTTTTATCTTTGCTTTAGATTGTTGCAAAGAAATACCGCAACTTCGAGTTCCCGGCGGAGATGACGGGGCTGTGGCGGTACCTGAAGAACGCGTACACCAGGGATGAGTTCACCAACACTTGTGCAGCAGACAAAGAAATCGAGCAAGCCTACGCAGATGTGGCCAAGAGGCTCAGCAAGTCCTAACTGCCCCCAGCCACGGCTCAGTATCCCCTTTTACAGACTCTGCTCCTTGTTGCCTTAAGATGTACTTTATTGTTATGCTGTCTGGTTGGCATCTTTATGATTTCACATGTTCCAAGTGTATTGGGCAGGGACAAATCTGCCTCTCCCTGCACTAAAGAGAAGGCAGCTGTATTGGGGGGGGGGGGGGGGGAGTGGACACCCTTTGAAGTCTAACCCAAGATCTGGCTCAGCTAGTATTATTTGCAATCAGTATTGGAAATGAGTCCACTTGACTAGTTTCTTGTTCTATGTTGGAGCTACATCATGACCTGCATTCTTTACAGTTTTAAAAATAGCTGACATTTCAGGTAAGAGAGTTAGGAACACATAGAACTGGTTCCTCTCTAGGTTATTTCAAGGATGCTTTTTCCCTCAGTTCTATTAAGGTCCCTGAGGCATGAACAAAAATACAAGAGAGGGAGGGGGAAAATAGGAGTTTGACCCTAAAGCAGAAATGCTCTTAGCAGTTATATTTAAATAAACTCTCTGAATGCATCTTCTGTCTTAGCAGGCCCAGGAGTTTACAGGGTATTTATTTTTAACTTGGCGCAAGAGGGGGAAGCCTGAGTGAATATGTCAGACTTGCAGATGCTACTCTGCATAAAATTTGCATGGTGTTGTTGGATCCGAATGTTTAAAGCAAAAGAGAGTGAAAGGGCAATTGAGCAGGCAGACCTTGGAAGAGCAGGGCCTGTGCCAAAATGCCCAGTGGATCTGCTGGGTGGTAGAGACAGACAGACACAGCAATAACAGGGGCAGCAGGTTGACTCCAGCACCCACAGAGGGAGTTGGCACAGCAAACCAAACCACGCAGGATATTGTCATCTTGACTGTATGGTTGCCAGTTCCTTTATAATTGCTATCTTGGGAAACTTGGATCAGCAGTGGGAAGCTGTCACTGCACACGGATTCCAGGCAGGGGAAGCGTTGTCATTGCCTTGGGCTCCAGATGGGTCACTTTAAAGCACTCATCAGCTCACCCCAGGAGGAGTTTGCTGTGACAGCCTCAAGGAGGGCAGGCTGGCACAGTGAGGGGCATGTTTCCAGCCAGGAATTCAGCAAGTGTGCTAGCAGAAATCCATGCATGATGCCTTAATCCCACTCATCCAGGCTTTACCCATCCACAAGTTCCAAGTTCCAAGTTCCACAATTCTAAATTAGTCCTTTTTTTCCTGAAAGAGACTATTTTGCTCTGTCTGCAGTGCCTGCCTGGCACATCTGCTTTACACTGGTGATTATTTGCACGGTTCTTCAGCAAGTTCAGAATGACAGCTCTTTCATTTGAAACTCGTGTGCTCCAGTATGTACAGGAGAGCACATGGTTTATGGGGGGATTTATTGCTGTTTTACAAGATAAAATAAAGCTGAGCTGTAACCTGATGTGGCTCCCCTTCTGATCAGGGCTGCTAAAGCTGCACTGATTTGAGGGAAACCCCAAGCTGGTAAGCTGTGACCAAGGGGAACCTCACTTGTTTGCAGCCAGAGAGCTGGGGAAGTGGAACAGCATTGAAAGCCAGGCTCTGCTGTGTGATGCTGGTGACAATCTGAAACTATCCTTTTGCTTTAGTGGGATAATTCCACTTTTCACACTAACCCAACTGAGAGCAGAATGTTGCTCGTTGACTGAGGAGAGTTTGCGGTTGACTATTGTTTCACATGCAATGGTCTATTTGTTCTGAACTTTCAAAACCTTGGAAGAAAATCCATGAACTCCCAAGTCTTCTCCTAGAATGGGCTACTTTAGCAGCAGCTAGACTAGAGGGCAAAGGCTTGCACTCTTTAAAATATTGCTGAGAAATCAGCTGGCTCAGAAAGCACTACTAGCAGCCAGAAAAATCTGATGAGATTAGAAGTATCTGCAAAAGCACATGTGGCTTGTTAAAAACATTTCTTCATGAGATTGGAATTATTGTGATTTTTTTTTAAGTTCTGGCATTTATTTATTTATTTATTTATTTGTCTTAATTGACTTGATCCTTTCTTTCTGTCCTTCTGGTTTTTGTTTTCACTCAACACTTGGATCAGGATGGCTTGGTCAGTTTAGAAAAGTGTTATTAGCAAAGCTCTGCAAGTTTATTCCTAGAGAAAAGCCTTCTATCTGATCAATGGTCCTAGGGATTTTTTACTCTCAGTATGATCCTGTCAAGCAACAGAAACTACATTTTTCTCAGTTGCCTTTTCCCAGGTTTGCACTTCAGTCAGTAGCTTTCCTTAGTCACAGTTGCTGTGAATATTTGAATAAATAATGCAGAAGCAAATGCAGATTCTTACTCTCTGCTTATTATATTTATGTCGTAAAAGAAGACTGCCCAAACATGCAGCAGATCTCAGGCAGGTGAACCAGGGTCTGCCCTGATTTCCATCTCAGAATCTTCACCATTTTGCTGAATCTCATAGTTCTGAAATTCTCTTACATGTTTGTCTCTATTTTTCATAGAAGAGGGCCAAATCACAATCAATTGATTTCAGTGACCTCAAATTGCATCTGTTTAAAAAAAAAAAAGTTTTAAAATGATTGGGCTTTTTAGCTTTTTTTAGCAAAAAGAAAATGATCTATAAGTGCAGTGAGGTTTTTCTGAGATGTTTTGCATGTTCTTAAAAACTTTTTAAGATTTCATAATAAAATCTAAAAGTCCCCAGGCTAATTTCCTTTCAATTAATTGCAAAAAAAAATCTTTAAATATTTCACGCAGTATTCCAAAATATCTAGATAAAATATAATGATGGATATGAGAAATTAGAGGAAAATGGAGAAGTTTTCAGCTGTGGTGCCAATTCTGTCTGAATTCAAGTCTCACTCTGCATCCTAACTTTGCATTTTACTCATAACTCTATTATAGGCTGATCCAAGATCATGGACAGGTTCAGGCATTCCCTGACCTTTGTTTGGGTTTGAAATCCAAGCTCATGTTTTCAGATCTGTAACTTTCACTCACCTTTGTGCTTCTTGGCTTTATCCATTGCCAGAAGCAGGAAATACTGGAAATCTTACATAGAAAAGTGTTTTGCTAAGATTTTGAGCTCAGTTCTCAAGGCTCAGGATCCATCACCAATGAGATTTTAAAGGGCTCCAGACTCTTTTAGGCAGAGTATTTTTGGTGACCTTCCATTGTATTTAGAATTATAAGAAATATTAATCATAGAGGATTGTATATCTACATTGGCAAAGCAGCATTTCTGAAAAGAATCTAAGTGACAAGACAGACATTGCAGATTTACAATAACTTTGTTCATAAATTTTTTTGCAAGATGTAAAGAAAGACATAGTGCAGAGAGGGAAGAAGCCAACAATGTGGATTTAATCATCTACATTTCAGAAATGCAGACCAAATGTCTGTGAAGATGTCCATTTCATCCAAACATTTCTTAGATATTTATTTCAAAGCTCCCTGCTCAGTCAATCCAACACTCCATTCATATTGGAATGAATATTGATTTTTCTTCTATTAGCAATGGTATGGGAGTTCTTGAGGATCCCATAGATTAGTTACCCTTATTCTCTGTTAGAACCGTTTGAATTGCCAAGGGGCCATTTTGCAGCACAGGTAGGACTAAAGAGTATCTCTTTAAAGTCTATTTAAACCAGGCCTTCTGAGAAACATTTTTTCCTATAGAAATCACATAGTGATATTGCTTTATCAGGTCTAGTGTGGAGTATAGAACTACAGGTTACTGCTCTGGTTGCATCAGCTGAAAAGCCACTGCCAGGGCAAATGACAGTCTATAGCACAAAGAAAACAGACAACTTTGTTTCCTACAAGAAAGTTCAGCTGAACTGCATGTAGCATTTATTTAAAATATATATTTATTTTCTTTTAACCCCTAAACACCTTTCTCCCTCTCTTGTCTGTGCTCAAATTCAGCTCCAAGTTAGCCATAACCATTTCTCAGTGATAAGTAGCAGGATTCTTGTGGATGGGCACAGGGGAAACTGTGTTTTATTGTAGCCCTTCCATCTGGTGGGATGAAGCCCCCTGTCTGCATCACCTGAGTTTGACTAATTAGCTGAGTTGAAAGTATTGCAAAAATTTGGCCAGTGGAAATCACACTCCTGTAAAACCAGAAGCACATGGAAGCATTATTTAAAAAAAAAAATGAATTGGTGTTTTCAAGAAAAAATAACCCCTAATTCTTGTGTCCTCCTTCACGTGTATTCTTTTAAGTATCATGAAATTTGCCTTTGTTTATTACTTTTCTAAATGTATTCATTATTCTTGAATTGTTTTTGATATTAAGAAATATTTTTCCAGTAAGATTTTGCCTCTCTGCTGAATCTTTCATCTCTTCATTAATTTTGATGTCTGCAATGACTTAGTAATTCCAGAGGAGGCAGGAAAGCTATGACATTTATACTTGTTGAGAAGTTGAAGGAGGTAATGATTTATTTTTTTGGAGAAAACAGCATTAAAATAATTTTTTAAATTGTGTCTTTTCATCTGGGATACTTTAACCAAGAGTTAAGTAACTGTTTAGTCTGAACTGTGAATTTCAGCACAGACATGAGCAGGGCAGCATGTTGAGAGTGGCTTTGCCTAGGGGTTTCTCTCAGGTAGTAGACATGTTCCCTCTGAGTCACAAATTTCCCATTTCCTCCTTTCAGGAGGGCTGTGCTGGTTTGGACACTGAAGTATGACAGCCCACTCGGTGCTGAGAGTGCAAAGAGCAGTCCTGTTCTCTTTTCTCCCCTTCCAGCTCATGTGCAGGGAAAGCAGAGAGCATTAAGCTGCTTTATTTCCTTGTCCCACGTTCCAAACAACACTTGGCCCCAGAAAAGCCCAGAAACCCCATCCAATGCTGTTTTCCAAAGCCTGATATGTCCATTTTTTAACACGTGACATAAAAGCCTGAAGAATCCTGTATAATCCCTCAGCAGCCTCTCAGAGACAACAGCAATCTTATTCCCCTGTTGCCTCGGATTGTTCCGCTTTCACCATCCACTAGAGAGATGCTAATCCTGAAAACACTCCCAAGGATGCATTTGGATGTGGTGGATTTGAGCTGCGCTCATCAGCTAAGCAGCTCTGAATGGTGGCATTGTCACAGCTCAGCAGGTCATGCCTCTGCTGCCAAGGGGGCCCACCACCCGCTGGAGGAGCCGAAACTGCTCCACCAGTGATGGTGCAACCATGATGAAAGGTTTGAGGGCCACCTTTCCTCCAGCCTGGCTGAAGTGTTAGAGCTCAGCTGGAGCCCTGATCCAGCACTAATGAGCATGTCTAGCTTGCAGCATGTGAGTAGGGACTACTGATGTGTTTAATGTTAAACATGTGCTTGCCTGCCTGCCTGCCTGCCTGCCTGGAGAGGGGCCTAAAAGCCATGACAGAAAAGTCTATATTAATGAAGGGCATTATTATTCTCTTCCCTTTGAAATCTGGTGGTAGAATTCCCAGTGGTAGAATTCCCAGTAGGAATTCCCAGTAAAGCCAAAGGTGGCATAAGCATGAAGAGGTTTTGAGTGCAGAGAGAGCAGAGAGCACTCAGGGAGAAAAGGAGGCAGAGTGCTATAAAGGTTCTTAGTGCAGAAGAAGGACACCAGGTGGTAACTGCAGGGACATGAGCAGTGCTGCCAGGCTCTGTTCTGGTCCCATGGGGGGTTCAGAGTGGAGCAGGGACCAGGCTGTGCTGGCAATATTCTGCTGTATCTCCAACCACACTCCCTGTGGTGGTATCCCACAGCACAACGATGCTTCCATTGTGTCTGCCTCACTCTTATTATGAAGTGGCTTGTCTAAAGAAAATTAAGAAGGATGGGGGATTTTTTTTATGTATACATGGAGTAAAAACAATCCAAATATGCTTTAATGGTTCTCAACATGATACTGTCAATTCTCACCACAGGGTGGAATTTGTTGGTGGAAATTAAATTAAATTAAATTAAAACAGCAAAGCTTGGCTATTGCTAATGGGTACTACTGGGAGCCCTAAAAGCAGTTTGCAGTGTAGAACCATAACAGGAGTGAACATCCTTTAATTCCCAGAATTGCTTGGGTTTCACAGGGTCATTTTAGCCTATTCTGCTGCACTGCTGAGAGGCTGCTCTTTCCCTGTCTCTCTAGGTCTATAAACTCTGAAGAATTTGGGAAATGGCTATGGGCACCAAATTAGTCTTTTTCTTTTTCACTCCTTTTTTTTTTCCTCCTTCATTAAATTAACTACTTTAGTTTGGAAGTAAGCAATAAGTAAGTAGAATTTGCAAACAGCAGATTTCTCTACTCTTTCATTAAGAAAGTGTTTAAGAGCTTTCAGGAAATGAGAGGTTGTCCCCAGCTTTGGGAATAAACTGTGGTATAAAATACAAGTGTAAGTGGGATTCTGATTAAATTATTGAAGCAGAAAGATTGCAGTTTTTTTTAAGGAGCATGCTTAGGAGTAATGAACCGAATATTCCAGATACTGCAACAGGGGCTTCAGTTCTAGTTTCTGGTTTGGGTTTTTGGGGTTTGTGTTTGTTTTTCTGGGGGTTTTTTTTGTGCTTTTTTTTNCTTGGTAACATTTTCTTTTTTGGCTTTTGGGTTATTTTTGCTGTGTGTATATTTTTGGGTTTTTTTTTTTTTCTTTTTTTTTTTTTTTTTAATTACCTATTGTACAACATAAAAACTATATATACATGTATACATATATATATATTCAGAGTATTTATCTGCATTATTTAATTCAATAATGCTGTGAAGTTTGTTGGGATGGAAAGTGCTATAAAGAGGAAAACTTACACTTTTGAAACAGCACTATTATTTCTGTGCCTTTGATTTGGTTCCCACTGGAATAAACAAGAACCACACCATTAGTTGTGTGGAAGCAGGATCTCCACTTCACAGACCCGAAAGTTTGGCAGTCCCTTGGAGGGCAAGGTAATTTGCTATTTAGCAATTCAAGCCTTGCAGTGGGCACAGCGCGTTTTGAAGGCATTCAGAGCCGTCCTTGGGTGAGGGAGTGATGCTTGCAAAGGACCCCAGTGAATCCCCTGCTGTTTTAAAATGAGATTAAGCCATCATGAGATGTGGACTGGCTAACCCCAAACCAGACACATTCGCCTGCAGCGCAGCCGCTAAATTGGTCTGACATCAGGAACCGCAGCGAAGGAGCTTGGCCTCAGAAGTGAGTCAAAGCAGCATCTTTGTCACCAGTCATTTTCTATTTATAATGACACAGATCTATTTTATAATCACGGGGAAGCACAACAGGAGTGTGCTTTGTTCTGCCTAAATCGCATTTCTCGTGCGGGTGCGTTTAAACACAGCCCCTGGCCCCTTGCCCCACACCACACACACCCAGGGCGGCCAGTTCTGGCACAACAATGCACACCCTGTCGTGCTTGAATGCTCAAAGCCTCCAGTGCTGGAGCAATAAACTCAGGCTAAATGGCTTAAAAATGTTCCCTTAAGTGCACCGAGCTGCTCCGCTGCTGCCTCACTTCTCATTTCCAATGCTGTTCTGTTTCTAAGCCTGGTGTTTCAAAGAAGCCAGGAGTATGTTGTGTTGTTTAGTGATGGAAATTGCTGGGCATTATTAACTGTAAAAATTTGGGGTGAAAAACCCCATGCCCCAACCCAACCCTCTTTTCTGGTGCAAACCTGACAGCTTTTACTCATGACAGTATTTTCCGAGGCTATGAACAAATTCCCAACAGCTGCTTGGTTTGGTTCCTGGAGAACGGGTCCTCATCTGTGCAAACCCTCAGAGCTATGATGGTAACCCCCCTTTGCTCCCTTTTGTCCTTTCATATATTTTTTTTTAATGAAGGGTCCTGCTGTGTATTTCCTAGAAAACTATGATTTTGTGATCAATAGATTTCTTTTTGTAACCTGTTTTCAGTTCTAAAGCCTGAAGATCAAAACCAATAGTAAGATTTGGGGGTGAGCAGAAGTGCTTTTTTCCCCCTCCAAAACCTACTCGTTTTCAAATCCTGACTCATTTGGAGCATAATTCTGGTTATTTTGAGGAGGTCTGAGGTTGAAAGAGAGGAAGGGGCGCCCAGTGAGAGAGGATAGCAGGAACCAGTCTGGAAGTCTTAATAGATATGTGGAAAAGTTTCCTATCAGTGTGTGAGCAACCTGTGAAGAGACCTTCATTGCCCCAATGGACCCACAGTTGCTTAAAATCTGCACTGATATTCAAAGACAAAATTTGGGCAGTGAACTATCACATGATGATCACAGTGCCTCTACAAGCAAAAAGAGAGCTCATTTGAAAGGACACTCAAATTTTTACCTACTGGTGAAGACCTGACTTCACATGACTGGGTTTTCTTGTCCAAAATGTCATTAATCCCAGAAATGGCTAGGGCTCCCACCTGAAGTACTGGGCTAAAAGCAAGATCAGAAACTCATATGGAGAAATCAGGAATTACCTTTAAACTCAGACCTGGTGGGCTTCAAAGGAAAGTAATTTATTTGTAAACAACTATTTTATAGTGTCTGACAGTGAAAAGTAACTGTGTATCCAGAGGTCGCCATCAGATAAGAAAGAAAGCCAGGATTCCTTTGCATACTTGTGTTTTTCAGTCAAGGAACATCCTCTCTTAGTGTGCAATTTTAGATTAGAGTGCAACCTTTTTGGGTAGGAACTCTGTATTTGTTCTCTGCATGTGCAGCTCTTTACATGACAGGACCCTGATTAGGGCCTTTGTGTGCTGCTCTAACCCTCATAATCTGTAATAATAGGAAAAATATAATTAAAATCTCATTGCAGTTCACCTTTAATATTATGATTGTGAGACTCTTTCAACTGTGAATAAAATAATGTCCTTTTTGTATTATAGGTAGTATATTTTATTATTGAAGAAAGAGTTCAATTTAATTTTTAAACACAAAAAAGTATCTGCTCATTGTTTAATTTTAAGCTTTTGAATATATAAGCAAATATTTCTTTTGTATCCTTCAAATGAGTATGTGTTAAATGAAGAAACCCACCTTCCTGAACTGGAGCTGTTTATAATTATATTCCAAGAGTGATTAACACCTTAAAATTTGAATAAAAGCGGTTTATTTTCTCATTGGGTTATGCAGAACTTTGTTTAATTTTGTTAATTTTTTTTTTTTTGAGACAGGCAACGTTTCTTTGCCTGCAAAAAACCAAACTGAGAGCTTGAATACAGCTATAGTCCTCCCTTACTCTAAGATTGGGATATGAGAACTGGTGGGGTTATAATAAACATCTATAAAATAATGGAGGGGGTGAAATGGGATGTGACCATTCACTATTTCTCATATCAGAGGTTATGTGTTCCTAATGAAATAATCAAGCAGCAAGTTTAAAGCAATCAGAAAGAAAAGCCTTTTTACGCAGTGTGTAATTAAACTTTGGAGCCCTTTACTGGATGATGCTGTGCAGATCAAAATGAGTATGGGGTTCAGCTTCCTGGAGAATAGATCCATAAGTGTTGTTAAACACAAAACCTTGGAAGCAATGTCCAAGTCAAGAAGTTCCGAAATAGCAGTGCTGAGAGAAAGTCCATGAGGAAGCAGGTTTCCATTTGCCTCATTTCTTACATTGTTTCTGCTGTGAGAGATTAGACGCAGCCACAGGAGGGCTGGGTGCCTTGGCTCCAGGATGTCCTTTCTGGGATTACAATACACAAATGAGAAGTATTGTAAATTGAATTCCAGCACAGAACTTTGAATTTAGCTCCCCCATAGCAAACCAGTCCAGAGGTGCTTTAGATACAGAAGCTCAGAATCCCTCTCATAGCAAATGACAGGGGATCACATTCCATCTGAAACAACAGGAGTTCATCATCCAACAGCTGCAGCTGGAGGGGAACAAGGAGGATTTCTCTGAATTTACATATCAGCTTCTCTTCTGGTCCCAAAGATTGTACCCAATGGGTCACACCTCTCTAGTCCTGCATTGCTCTGCTACCACATCTCTTTTGATGTTGTGTGTGATATAAAAATGGGCATCTGTTTCAAATTTTCCGGATCCAAGGTGGTAAGTGCCAGCCTAATGTTTCTGCTCAAACTCATGCTGAAATAGCATTTCACTTGTCCAGCGCTGTACAAATCCAGGGCCTTGGTTGATTGCTTTTGTACTGAGCCCTAAATGTGCAAACACCCAGGTGCACCTTCATAGCAGATGTGATCTTTCCCTTTCTCTCCAGTCATGGAAACATGAAAGAAAACCAGGGAAACTGAAAAACTCGCCATCAGAGGTATCAAAGAATTAATAAATACATTTTTTTGGCTTAATTTGTAGCCAGTCCTGAATGGAAGTTCAGCTTTTCTGTTCAGTCACTGAGCTGCTGAGGGTTGCTATACGCTGCTGTGGCTGATGGGGAACACTGCTGTGCATTTTCTTGTAGAAACACACACCTTGCACAGTTCCATCATGTCACTGTCATGCCAGAACCACAGCTGTGAGACCGCTCCATCCTGATGAGCATCTCTGACAGTGGTCAGTACTGAATAATTCACAGAGGGCTGCCAGGAGCCCCAGCCATTGAGGTTTGACCTACTGACCACACACAAAAAGTGCTCGACACTGGTGGTTTTTTAGTTTATTTAATTAAAAATTATTCCCTGTAGCTCTGTCCCCTCTTATTGTACAAACAAACCTAACACTGGTCTCAGGCTCTCTGGACACTGGTCTAGGTGATGTTTGACAGTAGTAAAACTCAGTGCATCAGATCCATTAGGCGCTGCGTAAAATAAGTGGTTTCTGTGCATAAGTGATTGTGATTGCGGATCTGAATGATGAAAAATGGGGTGAGTAACAACCTGGATCACTTATGACTTTTCCTGTCTTTATTTTATCATTCCTTATGCATTTGCTCTGAGCCAAGCCAAAGCTTTCCCCTTTTCACAGCAATGTCTCACTGCTGCTGGTCATTTTTTTGGTCATTCAGACTCTGAAAATTCACTTCTACCCAGGTAATCGCTCTCTCTGATGGGGATTTGTAGTGCTGTCTCTCCCTGCTTGCTGTGTAAAAAACAGAGCCCTTGATGGGCTCCACGGAGCTGCTGGCACCTCTTCCTTCAGTGATGGGGTGGGGGGAAGCTTTGCAAGGAGGGTTTAGTTTGGGTTTTCTTTTTTATCTGAATACCTGATGTAACACTCCACATGTCCTGCTCGACATGTTGCAATCAGTCCAGTCTGCGCCAGGCAAGAGGTTAGACATTTCAGGTGTCATCCATCCTTCATATCTCATGCATGCCTTTCCTTTCATGAGCCCAGCAGATGCCTTTAATTGCCAGCCTTCGCTTCTTGGCTTTCCAAGGAGCAGCAGAGGAACTATGGAGTCCCTCTGGCTAAGGATGAAACAAAGGGGCCCAGCAGTGTTATGACATTTTCTTGCACTGAATTGGCTTTGGGAAGAATGGCCTCTTTCCTCCCGTTAGATAAGCACAGAAATCTTAAGCAGATGCTTGCAAAACATCAAACAAATATATACTTTAAAAAAATAAATATAGGCTATACCCACATGCCCCATAATCTGGCCAATATTCAGCCACTGCTGACAGGATCTAGCCTTTCTCTGGAGGAGCCTGGAGGAAAAGGAAAACCCGCAGTCTGGTCACTCCTCAGCAGGACTGGAACTGGCTCCTCCACCATCCCAGAGCCCAGCATGGCCATGCCAGTGGCTGGTGGCCAATTTCCAACCCGCCCTGTTGTTCAGCAGCTAGAGGGAAACACAACCATTCTCTCTTGTGTGTTGTGTGTACACCCCAGGGATTTTAATCTGAGTTTCCCCCTAAATCAGCATTGCAGAATGCAAAGGGGAATTTAATGCCATAGGGAAGAAGGTGCAGCAGTTTGAATAGTCTAAACTGCCAAAAACAAGAAGAAAGGGTGTTTTCTTTAGCACATACGTAAGCCTTGTAACCCTTATGCTCCTGAATTTTAGAGCAGAGATAACAGAGGAGATTTCTTCTGGTTCCCTTGCACTGAAAGCCACAGGTTTTGGGAAAAGCTGGATAGAAGTATATTCATTGGGAAGTGTGAGAAATAACTTATTGCAAGAAGAGTCCCTTCCTCAATCCTTTGTTAAAACAACATTAAAGAACATTATTGGTGCCAAGGGAAGGACTTTGAAGAGCCTGCTGGAGTTCAGGTGCCTGTGTAATCCTCATCCAGCTCCTGGTGTGGACGGGTTGTGGTACCAGCTTTCATCAGCTCATGCACCACATCCTGCACGGCTCCTGCCCTGTCGGTGCCCTGAATGGGTGATGCAATTTGTTTTCTTGGCACAGAGTAGTGCTGGGCCTTCTTCATTCTTTATTGCTCAGCCTGTTAGGAAACTCTTTAAAACAGTCACGGTGTCATGTGCTTTCTGCAGCAGCGTTGCTTGTGACTGCTTCACAAACATTAATCAGATCACTTCTTGTGTCCCCCAGGGGCATAGGATGATGTTTCACAGTGTGGGAACCAAGACTGAAAATTTCAGAGATGAATTTTCACTTCAGATGCTCCGTTTCACCTATTAAAGATGTGATTTTTGCACAGTGCTGTGATTTCAGGGAACTGTTGTACCAATAAATTTAATGTACAGGGATCACACCCCACCTCTGAGACAAACTGGCACAAACTGGCTCCTGTCCATACTGGTTTACCCTCCTCAACTGAATAGCTGCCTGCAAATGGCTTGTTAGAAACACCCCCTGGACAAACGAGCTTCCAGCTGATTTCAAAGGTTAGTTTGGGAGGGTACTAGATGGCCTGAGCCAAGATACACATGCATATTTATGTATTTATATATAAAGATGTATGAATTTATATACATATATCCACTAAATAGTAAAGGCAGGTATTTGGGTTATAGTTCCAAGTGCAGCTGTGACTGCTCAGAAGCTCCTGCCCCTCAGCTGTTGCCTCAGGTCCCAGTGCCACCATAAAGCTTGCATGTAAAAAGTAGCAAATTTGGGGTAGATGAGCAGTATTTGATCTTTCCTGACTCTGGAGTGACTTTGCAATTATAGTAATGTTTTACTGTAGTTTTGCTTTGTATAATATTTTGTACACATATGCACACCTATCCCTACATGCACATGTACACATGTACAGTGATATCCTTCCCTCTGAGCAGCATTTTAGTTCTGGTTTTCCCTTGTCATCCTTAATGATGGCAGAAAATCAGTGCAGCTGGGATTTGAGCAGCCACAGGACCAGCTGGCTTTGGCACCACATCTCTGCTGAATCCCAAGTCCTCAGAAGGTTATTTATCACACCACAGCCAGAGTTGTGCCTGCCTGCTCTGCTGGGAATATTCCCCACCCCTTGCCACTGTCACGATTCCCCAGGGAGAGCCCCACAGATGTTGGAGCCAGTTGGATGCCTTGCTCTGCAACCAGCACTCGTATGTGTATAGGCATGTGTATGGTGTATACGCAGAAATCTTTATTCATAAAGCAGCAACTTTAGCTTTTCATTGTCAGCGTGGATGTTGAACTAATCAGAAAGGGGAGCAGGGGAAGGGTGGGGACAGGAAAAGAGGAGTTTGTGGGAACATAACAATGTTAAGGAAAAAACTCTGCTTGCTGTCAGTTAAGTCTCTCCATTAGTTACCTCTACTATTATGGATTCATTTTAAGATCCAGACTTCAATATACATAACTTTAAATCACTAACATCCTTCATGGCTCTGTGATTTGCTGGTTCCATATGTAGCCTCTTGGCCCATTGTGTTGGCACAGGTTCAACTCTTGTTCTTCCTTTGGGTTATGGTTTCCTTGCTTTGATGGGGGGGTCAGGAGGGGAAGAAAAGGCAGAGAGCAAGAAAGGGATGGTGAGACAGAAGGCAAGTGATGGTGGCAAGGGAAGGGATGGAAGGAAAGGAGAGGAGCAAAAAGAAAAGTGAAAATAATACAAAGAGAGAGAAATAGCATAAAATAAATCAGAAGAAGTAAAGCAGAGTGGAAAGAGCAGAAAACAATGAGAGTGTTGTCATGAGCAGCTATCCCCAGCTTGCTGCTTGTGGCAGTGCTGTGGAGTGGGAGGAGAGGGCTTATGCAGCCTTTCCCAAGTTCCTGGAGTGGCAATGCCAGCCTGCCCCTCATCCCATGCCAGGCTGCTCCTTGTCCCCTCACAAGCAGGCTCAGTCTCTGCCTGAACTTTATAATTAAGCTTGCTGAGATTTTGCTTAGGGTCTGGGCTGACAGCTGTATTGAATTTTGGTTTATTGTGTGATTTATCAGGGCCGTAGATGGGCATTTGGATGATTTAGGGCTGCAAAAATACCTTGGAATGCAACACACAGCAATATCTGCATTATTAATAACAATAATAATAAAGATAAATGTCCCTCCTCAGAGCTTTCGATGGCTGTGCCACTCAATTTAACATTTTAACAGTGGCATGTGGCCTCTCCATGGCACCTGGTAGCGTCTGATGGATTTGAGCAGGCAAAGAAAAGGTTATTTGTCAAACACTCAACCTCAACTGTACAGTATTTTGAAAGCTCCAGGTCAGAGCAGCCTGAGCCGCATTCCTGTCCCTGACATCCAGCGAGACTGAACTTTGTCATGTTATTAAGCTGTCAGCAGTGCTGGGGCGTTATTTGGATTTCTGGTGGGAACTCCTTGCACATGCTTGGGGTGCTCTAGTGGGATTATATCAACACCATTGTAAAACACACACAAATGGGCTGTGCTGTAATTACCACATGAAGACCTCACTCGGCTGGGTTAATCAGCAGAGAATGGAAATACCAGATAAGCAAAAATGGCCCACCAGGATGTTTATTCCAGTGGCAACAATACTATTGTTTCCTAGGAGACCAGCCTGATTCTGGGGCTCCTCTGGCAGCCAAACCGCTGTGCTTGTCTGTGCCATGGAGGAGCAGCATGGAGCTCTGGTCCATCCTCTCCACCAGCACCTGACAGACCAGCAGGACCAGCGCTGGGAAGAGTAGAGGGAGCACAGTATTTACAGGTATTATAAATACCTGTGATACTTGTTGGATAAAATACAAGTTTTCTCTACACCCTTGCACCAGTTCCACCCAAAGGTCTGCTTTGCACGAGAGCCCTGTGCCCACCAGGTAGAACAGAGGCTGCTTTCTCTCCACCCCTCCCCACGATGCTCTGTGAAGTGGAAGGGGCAATTATGGCTTTATCAATTCCAGCTGCCTGTCAGAAAGGGAAGGCTTGGGAAAAGCAGCTGTCTGGGGTGGCTTGTTATGTTGGTCGCCATTCAACAAATCACATTTTAATGTATTTTTATGATTTGCTTTTTTTGGGAGAAGCACAGCCTGAATTAAATTGACTGCAATTCCCAGCGCCACAAGTCACAGTGGCCAGGTGGGACCTTGGTGGCACCAACCACCCTGGGCAGTGCAGAGGGCAGAGATCCTCCTTCACAAACACTCCTTTCTCTGCCCAGTACGTTGGTCTTGTTTTACCTACAGAGCCCCTGGGGGCTGTGACCAGTGACATGGAGGTTGGTTTGCTAAGCAAATACAGAGCTGCTGGAAAATGTCCTTGTTCCACGTGTTTGCTCCAACTTCCACAACTCTCTCCGTGGGTAAGGGGTTGCCTGAGCACTCCTTGATTCAGTGATGATGTTCACCCAGAGTAGTTTGGATGGGCAGTGAGAACCTGCCTGGCTCTGGATCAGGAGGTGATGGCAGAGCATTTGGTCAATCACTTCCTCTGAAAAAACTACAGGGAAGCACAAGGGATGGTGACAAATCACCAATAGGTAATGCCAGCAAGCTTTGAAAGAGGCTTTCCACACAGCCTGACATCCTGTCATAGTAATAGCAATAAAATAATGAAAATATATTACACTATATGCAAATAATATAGTAAGTTCTTGAAGCCATTGTGCTACTCCCATGAATTTGCAATCCAAATGAAATGAAGATTTCATACAGGAGCCTCCATTTTCAGAGAGAGGATTGTCCAGAGATGTTCACTCATACTCAAATGGTCAGGTTAATTGTTCGTCTCCCAGACACCGTATGAAGAACAGGACAATCACTCCCTTCCCATTCCTGGCCCACAGGAGGATTTTCTCCTCCACAAAAAGGAAGAGGAGAGGAACAAGTGGTGGCTGTGGGAAGGCAAAACCAGGGACAGTGGGTTAGGGAGACATAGTCAGAGCCAGATAGAATCATGTTTCCTTAGGGCCTTTTTGCCATCTGCTGGTTCTACAGGAAAAAATAGCCAGACCATGCTCTGAAACCCTCATTTCTGAGTCTCCAAGTGCTCCATTATTTCTGGGAACATGTAGGACACCAGGCACTGAATAAACATGATAATCTCATTACCATTTCTTCCTTCCTGCTGTTTGCCACATCTCCCTGTGCCATGTTCCCTTTTAGCTCTTGACCTTCCATCTCATGCAGAGGGTTGAGGTCCACCATGCATTGGGGATAAATAATCCAACTGATAAATAATACTGACCAAGAAGCCCTTATCCCTTCACTGCCACCACCACTGCAGCAGCCTGTGGTGGTTTTCACAGCCAGCCACGGAGCACCATGCAGGCGTTTGCTCAATCCCCCAGTGGGGTGGGGGAGAGAATCAGAAGGGTAAAAGTGAGAAAACTTGTGGGCTAAGAAAAAGACAGTTTAATTGATATAGCAAAACCCATGCACACAAACAAAACAAACCAAGGAATTCATTAACCACCTCCCATGGGCAGGCAGGTGTTCAGCCATCCCAGGAAAGCAGGGCTCCATCACGGGTAACAGTGACTTGAGAAGACAAATGGCATCATTCCAAACATCCTCCCTTCTTTCTTTCTTCCAAAACAGGATGCCTTATGATCTGGGATATCCCCTGGGTCAGTTGGGGTCAGCTGTCCCAGCTGTGTCCCCTCACAATTCCTTGTGCACCCCCAGTCTCCCCACTGGTGGGATGAGGTGAGGAGCAGAAAAGGCCTTGGCGTTGTGTAAGCCCTGCCCAGCAATAGCAAAACCAACCCCACCATCCCAGCACTGTTTCCAGCAAAACCCCAAAACTCAGCTCCATCCCAGCTACTGTGAAGAAAATTAACTCTGTCTCAGCCCAAACCAGCACACAGCCAAAGGGATGGATACCACAGGTCTGCTCCTCTCCTGGTTTTATCCACTCTGTAACAAAGCCAGGGAAATCCTGATGTCTTCCCTGAGTGTGGCTCATCACCTGCAGAGACCTAGTCAGGAACCTCTTGCTGCACAGGTCACTTGAACTCCCAGGGAAACAGCTAAATGCTATCATTACTTTCCAAAAATTTGAATGCACAGCTCATAGATCTTCTGTATGTGGGTCTCAGTTAAAGGATCTTCTGAGAAATGTGTATCCCAGATGGAAAATAGTTTTCAGCCCAAAGGTAATTCTCACTAAAAAATGTAATCCTGTCAAAATTTTCCAAATAAAATTTCTGGTTTGGATGCACATGCAAAACCCCACCAAAACAGTTAATCTTAATTTGCTAACCAGGATACCAAAGTTAAATATCTCGTTGAAATTCAGCATTTGGAAATTAAATTACATTTTAAAGTGAAATAGCATCTCAAAAGGAATTGCTCCTTCCAGGGCAACCAAAATGGGCTATGTTTGGTTGATAATCACTGCCACCTGATTGCTTTACTCATTTGCTGTTCTCTGGCATGGGAACAGGGTGAATATCTCCATTTGTGTCTCAGCAATAGTGTGTCCAGCAGGACCAGGAAAGTGACTGTGCCTCTGTGCTGTGAGACCACACCTTGAATCCTGGGTTCAGTTTTGGGCAACTCATGGCAAGAAAGACATTGAGGGGCTGGAGCGTGTCCAGGGAAGAGTAACAGAGCTGGGGAAGGGTCTGGAGCACAGGTCTGATGAGGAGCAGCTGAGGGAGCTGGGGGGTCTCAGCCTGGAGAAAAGGAGGCTCAGGGGGAACCTTGCTCTCTATAGCAATGTGAAAAGAGATTGTGGAGGTCGGTGTTGTTCTCTTCACCCAAATAACAAGCATGAAGATAAGGGGAAATGGAAAATTGTTTCAGGGGCAGTTTAGATTGGAGATCAGGAAAATTTTCTTCACAGAAAGGGTTGTGAAACATTGAAATAACCATTCCTGGAGGTATTTAAAACTTGTATAGATGTGGCACTTGGGGACATGGTTTAGTGGTGGCCTTGGCAGTGTTGGGTTAATGGTTGGACTCAATGACCTGTGAGATGTTTTCCAACACAAACACTTATTCTATGGCTCTGTGGAAAATGATCACTGTTTTGGTCTCAGAGGGGTGGGCACAGGTAGCCCATAGCTTTGTTTTGCAGGTGATCAGAGCTGGTCAGATGCAGCTCCGATCACATCCTTTGTTTCTTTGACTTCCACCTGAAAAAATGCATGAGCACATACTTATCCTTAAATCCATGATTGAAGTCAAGGGGTTACATGGTCTGTTGAACTGGGATAGAGTTTAACATGTGCTTGAAGAGGTGCTTATTTGGTTTACTGAGTGGGAACATTTCCACAGAATTTAGAGAGAGAGGTCCATATAAATGAAAAAAAAAAAAAAGACAAGATCATGTAAAAGGTCAGTGTCACTGGACAGGAGTGACACAGCAAGAGAAGCACCTTCAGATAACTTCATCCTCTGAACAGCACTGACCAGCAACTTCAAAGGTAGTTTCTTTAAAGTGCACACATCTGGGTGCTAAAATTTAGTGAAAAAGAAATCATTTGAGACATTTTAAACATAAAGATATGTAGACAACAGAATTTTGAGTAATGAGGAGTCATGTGGTGATGAATTTTTCACTTCGTAGCCCATGTTTTCCTTGTGGTTTTATGAAATGTCTTAAGCAGGAAAATAAGAAAGTAAATACCTCTGCTCCCAGTATGCTTGAGAGTTGCATATTTCATGTCCTGCAGTACCAAGATTTCTTGTTTGGTACTTGCTTTCTCTTTGTCGCCACTCAAGCTCTTCTGCAGCTTCAGAAGGAAAGATGTTGCATATTGTTTTCCTCATAGCTACAAAACCAAAGGATTTCAGAGAAAATGTGGAGCTCACTTGAAAAAGAGGGTTAAAACTGTTCCCCCACAAAAGAGAAAGTATTGTGACATTTGAAAGATTATTCTTCCTGCGACTCAAAGTTTTTACCAGTGATCTGCATCTGTAGCCTTTCCCGAAATACTCTGTCATCAAATGATTCAATGTCATCATCAAAGAATTTTTGGCTACTGACTTTCCTTTAATAACGGTTGAGAAGTTTAATGAAAGGTCTGCATAGATTTCTTCCTAAATTGGATGAAATCCTGCATTTTTTCTTTTTCCTTTTGGTAATATTTCTGCTTAGAGAAAATTATAGCCTCTGGTGCCAGTGATGTGCTCTGTATGTTTTGTTTATTACAGTGGTTTTAACTGGAACCATGGGTGAGGGAGTATCATTATAAAATTCTTGATACCCCTCACATATTTGTGCAAACATAGTTGTGGGCACCGACGGCAGTGGTGGAGATGCCAGTTTCAAAGCATTCTCTCCTTGTTTTAAAAATGTGGTGGATGCCCACATGCTCTCTAGGCAGGGGGAAACCCAGGGCCTGGTTCAGACCGGACGTCTGACCCTGCGTGTCCAATCCCACCTGGCCGAAGCTGGGTTCCTGCCGCTGCCTCTCCAGCTGGGCCGTGGCTTGGTGGTGGTACCCACTGGTCAACCCCTTCCTGGTGTTTGCATCAGGAGCATCCTGAGGAGCTGTGTGGCTTCTCACAGAAGGGCAGCTACAAACCAGGAGTGCTACAAACCGGGAGCTGCTGCGTTTTGTAGTAAAAACCTCTTGGCTGTGTAGGTTACACACATGCAGTTGTTGAGAGGAACAGGTGGTTACCCAACCTTGTGAATAGCAGGTGTTGGGTCTCAGAGAGCTGCAAATTCATGCCATGTCTGCAGTACCAGTGAAGATGAGCTCTGAAAATAAGACCTGCTGGTCCTTTCTTTGCAGTTCTCTGCTTGTCCTTTCTTTGCAATTCTCTGTATTTCTTTATTTACTACTTCCTAGCACTGAACTGCTTCTGACTCCCTGTAGGACTGTAAGAGGTGACAGCTGTGGGGGAGATAAACAAGAAACTGTTTGAAATACAAGGGCCTGGGTTTTCTAAAGATCCAGGAGTTGAGTTTCTTGCCATTTGGTGTCTACAGGCTGGGACAGATTTTCCTATTAATTCAGCCAGCAGCATTGGATGTCTTCCACCAGGACAGTGGTATCCCACTCTGCAAAACACTTCAATCACAAAGATGCTAAACTGTCTTAGAAACTTTGCACCTGTGAATCACCAGTCTGCTAATTTGTTTATATTACTTTGTTATCAAGCCCTGGAGCAGCCTGGCTAGGGAAGTGGTGGAGTCACCAGCCCTGGAGAGGTTTAAAAGGCATGTAGGTGTGGTGCTGATAGAGGTGGTTTGGCAGTGCTGGGTTAATGGTTGGGTTTAATGATCTTAGAGGTCTTTTCCAACCTCTGAATGATTCTATGATTCTATGAATCATGGGAATCACTTAGTTAAGGGAGATGTGGAAGGAGAGGGGAACTGAGATTTTTATTTATCTTTAGGAACTACCACATCAGTAAGGGCTGTGTGTGGCCTCTGCAGAGCCCAGTGCACCTTGCTGTGACCCTGTTGAGATGAGGGCTCACACCAAAACCCTGGGGTGGGCTTGTCCTCATCTAACAATGGCTACCTCAGACCAAAGTGTAACTTCCATCTGTGATTTGATATGAGCACCCCCACAAAGCTGTTTGCCTTTCTTGTTGTAGACACATCCCCCTAGGATGGGAGGCTCTGTTCTTTTCCAGAGGACCATCTCAGACTACACATTTAGTTTTTTGATGGATGAAGTCTGGTGAGAATTATCTCAGGTGCATGCAAGTGGAGGTAGGGGTGACCTGAACTGAAGTGCTGGGCTTGCATGCTTTGCTGGAGTGGGCAGTCAGCAGCTGTTACACCCAACCCCACGAGTATCTGTGCTTCCACTGACTGAAACATCCCTCTGAAAGGCACAAATTCTGCTCCAGTACCCCAAAAGCTCCTCTCATTGCAGTGCCACAGGCCAATGATGAGGAGATAACTGAGAACACGTTTGTCCCTCCAGCAACAGAGGCAGCTGCTAGCAAAATGTGAAGAGTAGGAAGCAAACTGGGCAAGAGCTGTAGACATCCCCCACTGGAGCCTGGAGAAAAGCTCTTACTGATATCTCTGCAGATCAGGGCTGAGCCAGATGAAAGCCGTGAAGAAAGAGCTCTGTGTTCTGTGAGGCTGTGTTGGTCTACAACCAAGAAGGGGAATACTCTATAGTCTACAAGAGCCTCCTGGGCAGCACCAAGAAAAATTTTTCTTTCATCAGCACAACTGGGATTAATATGGACTAGTTCTAGTGCAAAAAAAGAAATAAATTCTCTCTGTAAATTTTCCCTTTACTCTCCTTCCCTACACCCTGAATATGCATTAAAAATAAGTCCTGAGCTCTGTACTCAAGAAATGACAACTTATGGTGCACATGCTGGGAGTGTTTGGGAAATGTTTATATGGCAGGGTCATCTGATACAAAGAGGAGATGGGGAGATGGAACAAAACTCTCATGAAGGGCAGGAAATCAATAAAAGATTGGTCACTCAACCCTGGGACAAATATAGAACAAATTAGTGAGTAAATGCCTTGTTGACTCAAGGCATCATGTTAGGAGGGGCTCTGAAAGCAAAATGTGGATGGAGACCGCAGTAGTGGGTTTGGTTGATCCGTATTTTTGTGTTGCTAATGCTATTGTTTTGTTGTTGTTATTTTAAATGAGAGACAGAGTGTCTTCACCTATTTTGACAGATTAAACAGTGCCAAGGAGCATCTCATGTGCAGCCCCTTTGTTGTCTCTGCTGTTGAATTGCATGAATTTTCCTCAAAATGCTTCTGGCCTGATCCCAGCAGGGCTCAGTTGTGAGCTGGGAGCTAACAGAGAGCTCAGACTGTTCCCAGTAGCTGTTCAGATGCAGCTTCCCACTTTTGGGGGCAATTTAGCAGTGTGGACATGGGCATCCAGGGAAGCATTGCTCCCATGTTTATGTTTTAGTAAAGGTGCCATCAGTGTGTTTGTGTTCAAAATAAAATAAAATATTTAACCATATATCCATCACAAACAGCTATTGGCAGATTTTTGTAGGTAGTGGGGTGGGAATCCATGGGGCAGCTAAGCACCAGGGTCCTGCAGTCCTGCATCTTCCCTTGGGTGTCTCCACTGCATATCCAATGTCTGTGTGAGCTGAGCTACCACTGTAAAATGGCAGGAAATGGCTAATCCCCACACTTTTTTTGTTGGATATAGCTTTTGTAACTTTAATGAGCTGAACTAGCTGAGCAAAAGTCAGCAAAGAAGGCCTGGGACAAGAGCTACAAGGCTGGGGGTCAAGGAGAGAGGGCAGGGATCCAGCACAGGAGGGATTTCCGAGGGTCTTGAGCCTGGGCCATCAATATCCCATTGATGCTGGTGAGATCCCACACACAGGCTTACACACCTTCCTCACCTGGGACTCGCCAGCTGAGAGGTTCCTTTTAGTGTATTTTGGCTCTTTTCTTCCCTCTCACAATTTATATCATATTCCCTTCCCCCTTCTGTTCTCTGTTGTGCCCTTGCCCATGTTTTCACAGGGAACAGGTGTATTCCACGAGTGTTCAGTCTTGCACATGTGCTGCTCATGCCAAGTGTGAGCCATTCTGTATCAGGAACAGTCATTTATGGGGCAGGAAGTAGTCAAAAGATATTAACAGAAAATCCTGGCATTTGCCAGTGAGTGTTCAAAATCTTTGGATGCTGGGAGCATATAATTCATAGCAACAGCCTCAGACTCACC
Organism: Leptocoma aspasia; assembly: GCA_013399835.1. Classification (NCBI taxonomy): domain Eukaryota; kingdom Metazoa; phylum Chordata; class Aves; order Passeriformes; family Nectariniidae; genus Leptocoma; species Leptocoma aspasia. The sequence goes on from VXAX01007254.1 coordinate 313,490, forward strand.
CCATGAGGAAATCAAGTTTTCATAAAATAAAAAACTCCCTATTCTGAGGTTGCGTCCCATGTATTTTAAGGGATTTTCTGTTCCAAAAGATGAATTATATGAAAAAAAAAAGTAGGAAAAATGCCTATTGTCTGCTGTCTCATAGCCATTTCTTATCACAGTAAGGATAGGGAAAGATAAGCACTTTCCATGACAAGTGACCAATTTGATGAAAAAATACTAGAAAGGGAAAAACAAAATAAGTCAACCCAACACATAGGCCTTATTAAACACAAAAAACTAGGAATGAACAAAACCAGGGAAATTCCTAGAAACTTAGAAAAGCCTGTAAAAAGATGGTTTAAAATCAACAGGAAAAGGAAAAAAAAAATCTTCTTAATTCCCTTTCAAACAACACCCAGTCCACTATTTTGCAGTGTTTTAGTCCTTTAGGGCATTCTTGAAAATTCAAATTGGACTTACATGCACATTTACTAATGTTGGATATAATTTCTGTTTTAGAATTTGCTAAATAAATAGAGCTGATTAATTTTACTGTACTACCTTGTATTGATAATACTTCAAGATGTATTAATGCTTAAGAATAAGGGAGCTGAGGCACAGAGAAACATTAATAAAGCAAGTACTTAAATACAGAATATCTAGAATAAATCTCCAGCTTCTCCACTGATGAAATATCCATGGGACAATACCACTTACTTAAATTTACATGTTTAAGGAAACATCTTGTAAATAGAGGTAGATGGAAAGTCACTGTTCTCCTCCTGTGCACTCAAGGTAAGTATTCAACTACTGGTAGAAGCTGAACAAGTTTAAGTAAATGAATACAACTGAGCTCACTGGGAACAGCATGGCAGTTTTTTCATTTCCATAATCCATGTGAGGTTGTTATTTATGCATTCAGCTGAAAAAGAGGTATTTTTCTTTGCCCAAGATGTAATGGAAAATGAATATTCTCCTAGAAATTAAAAAAAAAAAATTGGAAGGTGGGCAATGTCAGTCCAAATGTGGACTTAGGAGGATTTGGTCACTTAGGGGAATTTGGTTACTTAGGAAGCTCAAAATGTCATTGAGTGTCTTTTACTGTCATTTGGTAGATCTTGCTCCACCCAGGAGGTCTTACCTTCTTCCTGTCCTTCTTGATAGTTCCTTCCACACCAGGCACTAGCCTGTTATTTTATGAAATAAATGTTTTTAATGGGATTAGTGCCTTTGCACTATGGATCCTCCAATGGAAGGTTGTGCATCCTGATTTTCTGTGTGTGTTAGGGAAAAAAGAGCCATGAATTGATGTTCACCATGAACATCAACAGATATTAAAGATGAGGTAGCAGGGACACCTTCCACTATCCCAGGTTGCTCCAAGCCCTGTCCAACCTGGCCTTGAACTGTTCCAGGGATGGGGAAGCCACAACTTCTCTGGGCAACCTGTGCCGGGGCCTCACCACTCTCACAGTAAAGACCATCTTCCTAACCATAAATCTCTTTTCTTTTAGTTTAAAGCCATTCCACCTTGTCTTCTCTCTATCTTTCCAATTAAAAAGCCAGTCTCCTTTTTTTAGGCTCCCTTTAAGGACAGAAAACTCCAGCGGGATCTCCTCATAGCCTTTGCTTCTCCATCTTGAATGCGCACAGGAGGGAAGAGTATGGTCCATCTCCACCCAACCTACTTTCAGTGGCCTTGTATTTACATCTCTCAAAAAAGCGTGGAATTGGAAGTTTTGGGAAGCGCGTTGTCTGCAGGGAGCGCGCGGTGCTCTGCGATGCCCAGCGCCTGTGGTTCTGGCACCAGAGGAGCTGACTGCTGCACTTTTACCAGCAGATCACTTAAGGCAATGGAGAATTCAATTCAGGGAGAATTCAGGGAAATTGCTTTTTTAATAACAGGGCAGGAGTTTTCACCCACCTCTTTCACCCTAGCCTGAGTGCTGCAGAGAGTAGTTATCTGTATGAATTGGCTTCCTCAGCCAGTCTGAGTCATTTTTCTGAGTCTTAAGTTTTAAGGGATGTTTTGTGGCTACACATTGACTCTGGTTTCATCCCTGGCATTCCTACAGGAAACTCAGTTGCACAGTTTTGGTGTCAGACTCAGCAAAACAGCCCTAGACTGAGTGGGAAGAGTTGGACCTCTGGGAGAACAGAGACAGCGTGAAGAGGCAGGGTGAGAAGAGGCTGCCCCGCTGCCCTTGTTATTCTGGTTCTGTGGATAACCAGAAGGTTACAGCCTTCAGCACTTCTGCCAGTCAGAGCTATTTTTGATTAAATATAAAGCCAGGAAGTTTTTAATATGGGCAAACCAATAATGGGTTGTGTCACTGGCAAGTTCTAAAAATTATTATGCGGAATCTTTGTTAAAAGACAGAAAAATTTGCCTATAGTTTTCTTTTCTTTTTTTTTTTTTTAATCTTATTTGGTTTTAGATTCATTCATGGGCTCAAATATTCAAAAATACCTTTCTTGATAACACATTGCCTATAAACTTGTATAGAAGCTGAAAACCTGGTCTGGGACACTAATACAACTCAGACTTTTATGTATAAATTGAGTATGGCCAGCAGTATGTTCCACACTAAATGGCATTATCCTGTTATTACAATGTGTTTATATCTTGCTGTGTGCTCCAAAAACTCCACAAGAAATCAGAAAATATGTGGTGGCTTATCAGTGATCAAATATGAATTAGCTGGAAGATCTGTAAGGAATCACCTTGATAGAAAGAAATATTGAATGCCATGAGAAAAGTTATGTGTTCGGCTGGAAGGAGGCTACTGGGTGAGATTTTTTTTCCAATAATTATGCTTTGCACTAACCATTTCTTAAGAATGAGCACATTTAATATGGCCATTGGTCATTTTAGCATAAAAGGCTGTTGATCTCTCAGTTTGCTTTTGTGAGACGCCACCTGGAGTGCTGCATCCAGTTCTGGAGCTCTCAACACAAGGGGAATGAGGACCTCTTGGAATTAGTCCAGAAGAAGCCATTAAGCTGATCACAGGGCTGGAGCACCTCTTCTATGAAGACAAGCTGAGAGAGCTTGAGGCTGTTCAGCCTGGAGAAGGGAAAGCTCCACAGAAACATTAGAGCCTCTTCCAGTACCTGAAGGAACCTACAAGAGAGCTGGAGAGAGACTTTTCACAAAGCCATTGAGTGATAGCACAAGGGGGAATGGCTTTAAGCTGAAGAAGGATATGTTTAGATTACATATAAGGAAGAATGTGGTGAGTCTGAGTGTGGTGAGGCTCTGGAAGAGGTTCCCAGGGAGGCTATAAATGCCCCTGGACCCCTGGAAGTGTTCAAGGCCAGGTTGAATGGGACTTGGAGCAACCTGGTCTAGTGGAAGGTGCTCCAGCCCATGGCAGGGGCTCAGAATTTAATGGTCTCTAAGTTCCCTTCCAGCCCAAATCCTTCTATGATTCCATAATTCTATATTTTGCTGATGTCACAAAGAGAAGGGTTATCATGCAGGAAGATCTGATGTCCTGAGGGTGAGAAAAGCAGAAATAGTATGATTTTCAGCAGAGCAAACACACAAACACAAGGATTTCACTTCAAAATTATTTACTATTATTATTATTATCGTTATTATTATTATTATTAAATTCTTTAATATCACAGCTATCACCTGGAAGCAATTGAGACGAGAAAAGCATTGGTTTAATAGCTGACAGCACATTTATTCAGAGCCACCAATAGAATGGAATAAGAATAGCACAAAAATCTTCTCAAAATGGAAGATGTCCTCAGCAAGGAAGATGTTTTTCACTGTTGCAAAAGATCTGCAATGTTGCCTAATGCCTGGGTCCCTCTTGTTGTGTGGTCAAGCCTGAGCAAACCAATCCTATGAGATCAGACTCAGGGATTTCACTAAATGGACCTGGTTGGGGTGCAAACAAAGCCTCACCACATTTGCACAAAAATTTTCTCCAAGCCAAATTGGCTTTCACCTGGTACATGATGGGATCTGAAGCACCTCCTGCAGAGCTGTGAAAACAAATCTCCTTGTAGGCTCCTCTCCATTAACACCTGGAGATATGGCAGCACATTTCTGGTTCTGCTGCCCTGCAGCTGCCCAGATCCATGTGCCAGCAGCCTCTTCTGAAACATCTGATACCAGTCACACTCTGAGATGAGGCCATCGTAAGATGAGCAGCTATTTCCAGTTTGACAGCTTGGCAATTCTTGTTTCCCTGGGAACTGGCAACTGCCCACATAAGCTGAGCCACTGTGTAAGAATCCATAATTAATGTCACATTTGCTCTACCATCAGTCTAGACACATTTGTCTAAACTATTGTTTTTAAAAAAGAAACAAAAATATAAAAAATGTCAATCCCCAACAGACAGAGAGTAGAGAGTAAATAAAGCCTGGCAGGCTCTCTTTCCTTTGATCACTTTTGCTGCATTCCTAGTTGTCTTTTGAAAGAGTCTGGCACAGATTTGAAAAAGTGATTTCCTTTATCCTCTTTGACTTTGCAGTTGCCCTGCATTAGTTGGCATCACATAACAGAAATACTGTTAGAGTTAAATAAAGTAGACCCCATGTTCAAGGTTTAACAGAGATATGTTGTATATTATTTGGGCACCTTCTGTTGTTGTGTTTCCACATTTTCATCAGCCTAAAAATGTCCAGAAATGTTCAGAAATAGCTTCACTTATCTCTGAAATTTAGTCATTTGCGAAGTGTTATACTGAAGGAATAATATTACAGAGGCTTTTGGTTCAGAAGTATATCATTAAACATCCAGATGAAAGCACAGGAAAAAATTCAATTGATAGGATCCTGATTTGATATATTGCTTTATAGCACATTATGTTTTGTTCTCTAAAAAATGCCAGTAGAGACCACCATATAGTTTCTTAATACATGATGTTGACTTCTAATAAAAAAGAGAAATAAATTCCTTCNTCCCCCCATCCCTTTTCCCCATCATCTCATCTCATTGGATTGAGTCCTCTAAAGCTGTTTGCATGGTGTAAATCACTCAAGTGGGTTTCCTTAGAATTTAGTGGACTATGACATCCTACCTGTTACTTTACAGTTGCCTCTTAGGGTGGAATGAGGAACACTCCTCTCCATCTCCTACACAGGGAACATAGGGAAGTTACTTAGATGCCACCTTAACTCATAATTTCAGGTGTCTACATATGTCAATATCCACCAGTGAACTATTTGTCTTGACTCCCACTATAGTCAAAACCTTATTGCTCTGGTTAGTGGAACCTTGGGCAAAGAACTGACCAGATGTGGGTGTCTACAGCCAGATGAACCTCACTGACTGTTGGGATGAAACCTCCAGTGACTAAAACACAGGTCAGATGCCCAGCACAGGTCTAACTGTGTCCTGAAAGCACTTTGGACATGATTCACCCCACCCTTCATGCCTGACTGTGGTACTGATCTGCCACTCTGGAACAATGACCTCTCTTGCCATTTTAGCTGTTTGCCAAACATTATGTGATCTGCAAATGTTGCCTGCAGTGAATTTTTTTCTTGAGATGGATGAGTTAGAATGACCTCAAACACATTCTTCAGAGATCCTATCTACCTATTTATAGCATTTCAAAGTTCTTATCAACATGATATCACCACAAAAGCCTTTTAACTGGAGACAGAGAAGAGCTGCATTTTGTGTTTAATGCATCCAAGCATTTATGCCACACTCATTCACATAGTTTCTGAGCATTTAACAGAAGGATGCAAACAATCTCTGTATTTACTGTCTCCAAGTTTTATCTCCTCTGACAAGAAATACAGCTCTAGAAAGCTGTCCACACAGCTATCATAACTATACTCTTGTAAATACATTGTAGAATTATTATTGGATTAAAGAGAAGGGTACACCAACACCAAGTGTCTTGCAAAAACCTGTCTTGAAGTGACAATAAGGCAAATAATGTAAAATTAGGGGGAAATCTATCATAAACAAAGGTGTGCCTGTTTTTGACGGCCAATTATATTTATTTTGCTATGTAATTACAGCCTTTTTATATTTCTGTCTGAGTGAAGGGAGTTTAGAAAATAAACTATTATAAGAGAAATTTTAGTAATTGGTGAGGTGAAGGAAGAAAAGGCAGAAGAGTGAGTGAATGGCAAGAAGCAGTGTGAAGAGATAACATCTTTGTGGTTCAAATACTGTAGACCACACCTAAAGAGAGGGTCAGCTGGAATAAATTAAGTTATCCCTATTAAAGTAGATATTTTAATAAAAGCAATGATTCAGTTCTGTTCAAAATTTATGCTTTGACTGAAGAGCTCAGATTTCTTTAGACTCAAAGTCTGTTTGTAGATTTTTTCAGGCATTTTTTGGGGTAAAACACCCTCAGTGTGGGTGCAGTATCACATAACCGTTGCAAACAAGTGTTTGACATCACTTTTACACCATCTTTCCCAAAGCAGAGCTCAGAGAGTTTGCTGAAAGGCCAGGGCCTGTCTTCTAAAGCTCAGTACAACAACAACCTACAGCTGTACACAACTTTCATCCAGGAATTTAAACATCTCCCTACTCTTCTACCTCATGCACACATATGTGCTCTGGACTCCTGTTCCCTTTCCCTGAGTGAACATCAACAATCAAACAATGACCTGCAAGGAATGAGACACACAATTAGCAGTGAAATACAAAACAGCTGGTGCAGCTGAATAGCTGTTATTCTGAGCACATGAACCTGAAAAGATACTGTTTAGCTTATAAGACAAACAAAATTTCCCTTCTGCTTGATCTCAGAGACCATCTACCATCGGGAGCTGTCCATTTTCATTTAGTCTTTCTGATGCCAGGGCCAACTGTGCAGGGTTATAAACAAAGAGAAGAAAGTATCACTTTCTTGTTAATTTGACAGTAAACAGTACTAATTTGACCATGCAGCTGTTTATTGATACCACCCCCCAACAATTTAATATACAAAACAGTAGCCACTCTGCTGAGACTGCACAGTTTATAAAATTCAAGGGGCCAGAATGGGCACAATCTCTTGCTGCAAAGCAGACATCAGGAGGGATTCCCATTTGTGCACTCCACCTTGTGCCAGGGAAGGCTGTGGAAATCATAAAATCGTGGAATCACAGAATGGTTTGGGTTGGAGAGGACTTTAAAGGTCATCTTGTTCCAACCCCCTGCCATGGGCAGGCCATTTTCCACTAGACCAGGTTTCTCCAAGCCCCATCCAACCTGGCTTTGGATACTTCCATGGATGGAGCATCCACAGCTTCTCTGGGCAACAAATGTAAAAAATGCATTACTGGGAACAAGATGAGCAATTTTTTTCTTCATGGGTGTCTTCAAGATGGTGTTTCCAGAAGTATTTCTTATTATCTCTGATTTCTGTGAGGTCAACGGGAACACATTTACTGCCGTAGTGTCTGCTCAACTTGCCCACCATGTGATGACACTGAAAACAGGTCTTAAATGTTTGTTTCTAAGACATTCTTAGCACTAAGAGATTAAAAGATTAAAAGATTAAATGCTGTATTACATGAAATAGTAACCGGTGACATCTACAAATTGTAATATCTTCATGCCTTTTTTCTTTCCTCAGCCAAACTTACCTCCCAGATTTTTAAATTCATGCTTGTGGTTTTGACCTGCAGCTGCCAAATGCTGAGACAGATCATCAGCTTCTCCAGGGACAGAAAGGGAGAAATTCTACAGCAATGCCATCTTACTGATTTTATTTCTCAAGAATTGTCTAGACATGGCTTTTATTTGTATGGCCAGAGCCCTGTGACACATTGCCAGGATGTAGTGTCCTGCTGAAAAGCTGATGTCCCCATCCAGAGAATACTGAACATACACCAGCCTAAGTAAACAACATCAGCTGTCATATTTGAAAGGCAAGTATAGCAAAAACAAAGTTAAGATTTTTCTTGCCCCATTTGCATGATTTTTAGTAAAAGCTTCTTGCTTTTGCCTTTTCTTATACCTCTTTTGTTAATGCTTCCTGGGAGTGATGACTGATGCTGTATCAGCTTTTTGGATGAAGGATTGTTTTAAAGATTGTAATGAATGTTTGGAAGAATTCATACCACTTGATTATGCCAAGTTTTGATTGGATCACTCTGACTTGGCAGAGGTGGTAAATATCAGCTTTGATTTTTATTTTTAAATCACTGTTACCCAATTTTCAAATGTAACAGTGTATTAATTAAAAATACATGTATGGTTTATATTGGGCTGAAAGGGAATTTAAGCGTGTAGATAATATACTTGTGTGCATTGGTAATTCCAGGTGTAGCAGAGAGAGAGAGAGAGATGAAAACGGCTTGCCACAAAATACACAGAATTCAGAAGAAAAATATGAGTGTACCAGCAGAAATACTGTGGCTCCATTTGCTTTCAGATTTTACAAAGAAATTGAATAAAATAAAAGGTGTTCAATGTCCATATGTCCTCCTAAAATATAAAGACCTAGATATTTGAAATTACATCCTGACACTCTTTTTGATTCTCACGGCCAGCAAAATCAGGAACTGCACATATCTGTGGTGCTCACAGCTGCCTTGTGACAGGTAGCTGCTGAGATATTCCTGGGTTCTGTTGAGTCAGGATACTAAAATGTTTCCTCTTGTGACATATCCGGGGGGAGCTGCCAGTTCTCAGCGTGGTGGAATGTTTGCAAACAAGTGGGGATGAACCTTGCACTATGCACAGCCTAGGCATGGTTTCCATAGTGGTGTAAAATCTACAAGTGCTGCTGTGAATTGTTCTCCCATATGGGCCTGAAAAATGTCTTTTCACTGAGCTCAAGCAAGCTTAGCTTACCTGGGAAATGCACTTCCTTCCTCTTCTGGGTTTTGTGTTTGAGTGGCAACAACCACAGCCATACTCACTAAAGAATCCTGTGTCCAACATATCCGGAACTGGCATGGAATCAGAATCACAGAATCACAGAATCGCAGAATCACAGAATGGTTTGGGTCAAAAGGGGCCTTAAAGATCATCTCATTCCAACCCTCCTGCCATGGGCAGGGACACCTTCCACTATCCCAGGTTGCTTCAAGCCTTGTCCAACCTGGCCTTGAACACTTCCAGGGATGGGGCAGCCCCAGCTTCCCTGGGAAACCTGTGCCAGGGCCCCAACACCCTAACGCAAAGAATTTCTTCTTAATACCCAATCTAACCCTGCCCTCTTTCAGTTTAAAGCCATTCCCCCCTGTGCTATCACTACCTATCCTTGTAAAAAGTTCCTCTCTGACTTTCACTTGGCACCACCAAGTTAATTTTGTGGTTTTGTGTTTTCCCTCTATGATACCACAACTTCAACAAGGGAGCTATGTCTGAAAGGCAAAAAGTTGACTACAGCCACAAGCTTGTTCCAGTACTGCTGACTTTCTATTTCATATCACTTTGTGTATCATTTTGCCTCTGCTGGGCTAAGGGGCAGTACTAGAAAAGCCAAAAATCAGCTGTAGGTACTCTGGTAGTGCATCTAAATAAACCACTTGTGGATCACAATGAATAAAAGCCAGCCTGAAAGAGTGGTACAGCACTTCTCTGAGGCAGTTTCAGAGCAGCCCTTGCACATCCCTTTTCCTTCATTTTTTGTCTGTGTATGTTGGCCTCTCTGTTGGCTCCAGACACAAAGACCAGTGCTTGCACTTGGTGAACCTGCCTTGGGTTTGCTCTCTCTCCAAGTTTTCATAGAATCCAAGACCTCTTGAAGGTCTTAAAGATCTTTGCAAATGATAAATGACATGCTTTGTTTCAGTACTTTGATGTCTTGTGCCCAGAACACAGTTTGCAGGTTTCTTGAGTTCCTGTAGATGGCAACTGCAAGACAGTTGTCCCTGGCTCTAAAATAACATCTAAATGGTGACATTTAAGCTCAGGGAGCCAGGAACAGGAAGGGTCCTCCCAATTGAAACTAATTGGATCCATGCTCCGATATCCGTGCCTGTTTCCAAAAGGGTATAATGATTCCAGCCAGACTGTTTGCTCAGTGTCAGTCTGAATTTAACTTCATGCTACTTTGCTTTATTTTAATTTGACATTATTTTTGTGTTTATTTTACCTAATAAGTGAATCATTTAACTATAAAAGACTCATTTTGGAGGGTTAAGGGTGGAATCTGGAATGGGTGAAGCTTGGAATAACCACTGACCTGCTCGATTATGCTGGAGTAGGGCATGAGCAATGATGTCACGTCAGGGAGGCAAGCCAGACACGTAGGGGTGAGCAGGCCTGCCATTCTCCCTTCCTTGTCATTGGAAATGTCAGTAGACTTGCTTGAAGGACAGATGTGGTTGAGTTTGTGATAAAGACACACTGAACCCTCCACCAATCAGAAAACATTGATGTTATTGTAGAAATTTACTCTGATGAATGGATTCTAAGAGAAAACTAATGGCATTGCTACCACAAAAACGTCGTTTCACTCAATCTGCAATATCATGATACAAATGAAATATGAGGGGTACACAGTCTGTGATTCAAAAAGTGCACTGTGAAACTGGGAAACCGTTTTTGAAAACTGGACTCTTTCATCATTTCTCAGACTATCTTCCAATGTAAGTTGTCATTTTTTAAACAGTGAATTGAACTATTCCTGATTTATGCTGTTCTGAAGGTATAATTTAGTAAAAGATGTTAATGTCTCATGACTTAGAGGGAATTGTTTCCTTTGTTCTCACTTGAGGTGGGATTTACCTTGTATAAGTTTAGAAAGCTGCATTGAGGATGCTAAGCCAGGCATCTGCTATAAGCAAAGGAAAGAAATAGGATCCCTTGGGGATTGCTTAATCTAGTCTGGTTTTGTTATCTATATTTGGAAGAGATACATCATGGGTTTAAAATGCATCTCCCCCTGAGAAAGCTGGGGTGGTTCAGCTGGGAGAAGAAAAGGCTCAAACTTATTGTGGCCCTTCAGTATCTAAAGAGGGCTAATAAGAATAATGGAGAAAGACTTATTGCCAGTGCCTCTAGTGTGTCTACAAGGTGCAATGGTTTTAAATTGAAAGAAGGGAGATTTAGGTTGGACATAAGGAAGAACTTTTTTGTGATGAAGGTGATGAGACCCTGAAATGACTTGCCCAGAGAAGCTATGGATGTTCTGTTATTGGAGGTATTCATGGCTAGGCTGGATGGGGCTTTGAGCAATCTATTCTAGTGGAAGATATCCCAGCCCAGGGAAAGGGTGTTGGTCTGGATGATCTTTGAAGGCCTTTTCCAACCCAGACCACTCCATGGTTGTATGACTCTTGTGATTATAGAGTCCAGAGTGATTCCTTCAATGCAGAAGTGTATATCTGTGGTCACATTAACTTGCTTCTTGTGATCTAAAACTGGAAATTTGGAAATAATGTGTCTGGACAAATAATAACTTTAATGTAACTATCTCTATTTTCTGGAAAAGCATCCATTGCTGCTCTGAAGATCTTTTTCACTGTTTGAACCACTTATTTCTTGAGCTATACTTCCATTTGTACTTGCCAAAACATCTCTTGTTTGATTGGGATGAGGTTACTGACTGATCATCTTCATTCAGTATGAGGCTTAGTCTTCATTTGTTATTTAGCCACCTGGAAAACTTTGTGCAATCTGAAAACTTTATGAACAGCAATATTTATACTTGTTCGCAGAACAATGATCAAAGCACTGGATGACATGACACAATACCAACCCCTGCAGCAGCCTGGGGGGTCTACCCTATTAAAAACTAATTTCCTGTTGACATTCCTATTTCTGACATCTCTTAGCTAATAATTTCTTAATTCATTTTACTTCTGTGCTATTGAGACTGTGCAAAGTTCATGGTTGCAGGAGAATGACGACACACCCAACTGACCTTGCAAAGTCCTACGTACCTCATTTATCTCAGAAGATATTTTTATAGACCAAATGTGTTGGTTCAAAAGAGAATCAGGTTAATTTGAACTTACTGAGTGGCCCAAATTACATGTTATTTCTAAATTCTTTGCTTATTGAATCACTTTACTACATTCCTTTAATTTTGCCATGAATTAAGGCACCTCAGTCAGCTATTTGCATCATCTCACTTTTCTGCCTTGGAAAACTTGCACATGAATTTTGATCTTCAGGAATTCTGAGCTTCTATGGTTATTAAAAATAAGTATGAACCCACCAAAATCTCTCTCAGGTAGGTTTTAGGTGCAAGATCTGTTGAATTAAAAGTTCTTAATTCCTCGGATTGCCCGAGCATGTGTTTTGAAGACAGTTAGGCTGGAATCCAAACTCTCTCTCCAGTCACAAACCACAGGCACCTGAGCTCGAGGAGAACCTCTGTGTGTGGGTCTCATGCAGGCTTGGCTGAAACACGTGACTCTTAACATGAGACACATGAATTACTCTTAACAATATGCAACACTTCTTACAGTAGTGAGGGTGATGTGAGATCAGTATGTTTGAGGAATGACTGACCATTAGATTGAGCTCCCATAAAAAGAACTGCACAAAAAGACCAAGTAACTGACGTGCACAAATCCATATCCTGACCATCTTTTTCCTGTTATCCCTACCTCTCAAGCACTGCATACTGAAATCCTTTTGCAGTAGCAGAAGGGCAAGTCCTGCCCTCATTAATACCAATTCAAGCCCACAGAAGCCATTAGGATTGGAACACTCCCACTGGCTGCTACTTTTAGCCCAATGCTGATGCTTTTCTCCTTATGCAAAACCTCATTGATGAGATTTGGGATAACCAAAACCAAATGTGGCTGATTTAAGAGAATGATGATGTTGTGGTCAAGGCATTGGAATTGGGTATTGGAGACATAAATTCGGTTTCTGGTCATCTCATGGTTTTGCTGTTTGATCATGGGTAAGTAGCACTGTAAGAGTAACACAGTAATGGGTGCCACACAGGGGGCTTGACTAGCTCTGGATCATATTTTAATTGAGATAATGAGGATCTAAGTCAGTTAATTTAATTTCACAGCTGTTACAGACCGGAAAGAGAATTTCTTTGGACTAAAAAGGAGTTACTCAAAGGATAAAGAGGTAAAGAATAGAAAGTATTAGAGCAGAAGTCTTGTCAGTACATGATACCTGAGTAATAAAGAGCTGACGAATGTTTAGTCATTCATAAAACATCTTTCTCACAAACATTTTTTTTTACACTATTCTTTCATATTAATAGAAACATACTATCTTAAGGCAAAAAAAGATTTTGCTACAAGATGCATTCTGTTGAGCTGGAATAATACCACATAATTTTCTTGTTATTAAGCAACATTATTTTCTTATTGACAGGAAAATAAGGCTTTGTGCAATTGTACAACCTGTATCAAATAAACTGAGTTAGACAGATTTGTCTGAAGTTGTTTTGGACTCTCACCCTCTCTGTACCACAGTAATCTGATCCTGCAAAATTTCACAATGAGTTTTTGGCAATTGTTCCCCTAAGGTCCATGACTCTTCCGATAAAATCCTAGGCACTGATCAGAAAAAAAACCTTCAAAGCTAGAGAGAGCACATTATTACAGTGGTTGACATAATGTCATCTGGAGGAAGATATTACCACTCAAAATTAACCATGGCCATGTGGTGAGCACTGTGGCTTCTCTTGACTTCAAAGTTCAACATGGTAGTTAACAGATGACAATACCCACTTCCTTGGGCCTTACTGAATTTACTTACTGGGCTTCTTGAAAATTATCTTCCCCACCACATGAGTGACCAAAAAGTAAACCTCTACAGAAAAAAAAGTCATTAACATCAGCACAGTGGAGTCAAATGTGGCCATGTTTATACAGGGCTTTGATGTGTGTGAACAAGTGCTGACTCCAGATTTTGTAAATTTAGTATAATGTGTCCCTAAATATTTTTAATGCAGTTTTTGTACACGGTGAGAATATGAAATCTGAGATCAGATATTTTGCAGGTCAAACAAAAGCATACCTCTGCTTGTGGTAGTCTACATATTTAGGAGCTTTTATTTATTAGTCTGTCTTGCTATTCTTCAATCTGTCCATCCAGGGAATCATTAAATGCTCACTTGCTTAATTTGACTCCTGATATTTTTTTGCTGTGAGTTGAGCAGCTGTATTTGAGTCTGTCTAGCATAGAAGGATGGGATAAGGTATACTCAGAAGTAGGAAGGAGACTGGGAGGAGTAAGAGAGGAAGGGGAGGAAGGAATGAGCCCTGGTTTTGTGCTCACTGCAGTCTGGATGACTCCCAGAATTTCTATTGCTCATTATTCCTTTGAAGTCAGTAAATGTCTGTGAAAATTGCAGGTGAAGTTTTCTCACCTCCACATAACTCTGGTAGAAGAGGACAGTTTACTCTTACTGCTGCTTTCTCTTTTATCTTTAATAGAGGTCGTTCCACAGTCTGCGTCAGTAGAGCCCAGTCCTTCCCACATGAATATTGGCATGGTGGCACCTGATGAACCATGCAGTGGAAGGGAAAATGGTTTTTTTTTTTGATACCCAGGATATTACATTTAAAAACAAATAAATAAATAGTCCAACCAACCTGAAAGAACATTTTATAGATGCAGAATCAAGCACTTAAAAGCTGATAAATGCCAGAATTAAGGGTGTCAATCAAGTGCCAAACATTGCCTTCTGGCACCGTAAATTATGATAGTCTTTAGTTATCTAATCATATGCATTTTTTTCCTCAAGGCTCCTGTCTCTAGTAATGCACATGTAACATTAAGGAGAAGAAAAAGAAATGGAGGATTTGCTTATTAAGTTTGCATCAAATGAAGAAGAGTGCAGCAGAAGTGGAGTTCCAAAAAAAAAAAACCAAATAAAACCCCACTAATTCTGGGACCATAAATGTTTTTACAATTATTATGATGTCTTCTTGATCTCTGTATCTGGGGAAGTGTTGACTCAGATTATAACCAACCATCTGAGCAGTCATCACTTTGACAAAGTGGTTCCTCTGAGGCATTACAGATTCTAGCTGGTTGTGAAACCATAAATGCAATCTTCACACACATTCGAATTTAGAAGATTTATAGAGATGTACCAGAATTGCTATTGCACCTTTACTGTTTTGACTGAAACAATACTGATACATGATTAAACCTTTCAAAGATTTTGCCCAGCAAACTGGTCAGTCCTTCAAGTTTCTGTAATCTCATTAATTCCTCTCTTGCTGGTAGGAAAAAAAAAAATTGGAAGTTCTACTTTTGAAGGCATTTTATTATAGACAGTTGAGCAAAGCTGTGTTTTTAAACATACAAGTTATGGATGTAGTGGTCTTCTTGACCTGTCCCAAAGCAAGCACATTCATGACAGAACTGATGATCTCTGCCTAAGCTCTGCTGAAGGAGACCCTGATCAAAGACTACCTAAGCAAAAGGTCTACAGCATCTCTTCAGTCTCTTTATATCATTAAACACCTCTGGTCTCATCATTATCAGCAAGGAGGTGCAGCACAATTTCACTTGTACCAACTCCAAAACTGGTCTTCAATCCATCCCACTGTAACATCCAGCAGAAAAAGGCTGATTTGGCAGCACATCCAGAACTGCAAAGGTCAGTTTACCCTTTGATCATCACTTAGGTCTGGAGTAGAAAGATATGTGGTATTTAGTCCCCATGCCTGTCTGCTCCAGCCCCAATGCCACTGCTCTTAATGAAAATGGCAGTCAGGCAATATAATGCTGCTAGCTGCCTCATCATGCCTGTGTGCAGGGGCAAAAGATAGGAAAAGCATAAAGTCTAATTTCTCTGAACATTTTGAAGCCTGCTTTGTAACCTTACCAGTGTCTTTTTAATGTAGTTTTACATATGTGCATACATTTATATGTTTTACATGTTACATACCAGAATTTGAGGAGTATTAAATCAGGAAGTCTGGAAAAGTCTTCATGAAGATGTTGAAGATATGAACATCATCTATGTTGTTCTTTATATTTCTGCATGTTTTAAAAAACAGCCTGTAATGACTGACTCAAATTCCTAAGAGATATACTTTCTTAGCTTTAAAAAGTTTCTTCTCTAGTCAAATCTAAATTGTTCTTGTTGAGTTTCAAGGTTATCGCTTCTTGTTTATCCTTCCTTGCTCCTTGTCTGCACCTTGTGTGTCCAAGCTCATTCATTCTGAACTGTCCAAAGTTTTGAATTTCTCTGTGTCCCAAAGGAAGCTTTAACTTCAGTTATGTATCCCTGTCTAGGAAGACATGGTTTAAAGGAATGGGATTTTCACTTTGAGTATTATTTCAGTTTAACCTGGTTTTCTTTATTGAAGCTCTAAAGGAAGTGTTGGTATTCTCCAGCTGTGGAAGAGCTTGTCTTACTCAGTAACTCAAAGAGCAGCCCTGCACAGCCTGGTGAGGAGTTGCTCTTGAAGTAAAGGAATGGTGCATTATTCCTCTCCCAATTACCAGGAGTGATTTTTGAACACCTCCTTTCACTAGGGATCTCAACAGGCAAGTCTGTCTCACATGGTGTCCAATATAAAATCTTTTACCTTTACAATTAGAAAGGACTTCAGACATTGTGTCTTCTAGTGGTGAGAGATACTTACCTAGAAAACCACTATAGTGAAATTCAAAGTGAATCCAGCCGTCTGCCACCCTATGTCACAGCTGTGTATAATAAATATGTTCCCTTCCAGATTTGTTGAGAAATTTTAATTATGTCCATATAAAATTTTATAACATTTCAGACAGGTTTTTTTTCAGTTCTGTCTACTGTCTCCATTTCTGAAAATGCTTTTGCATTGCTTGATGGGTTTTCTTCTCTTTTTTTTTAATTTTCCATCTAATAACATTACTAAAAAGTGATGTGAAATAGATAAATCTGTCAGTTTCCTCTTTCATTCTCAGACTCACACACGTATGAACAAGAGGATGTGAATGAAGTACAGAAGATGGAAAGAAAATTTAGAAAATCATGTGCATGCCCTTTTTACTTCTGTGGTGAATGAAAACCTGAAGACCTGAAGAACCAGAGTCCTGCAAGGCTTGCAAGGCCAGCACACTGCTGCTAAGAACATGCTGTCATTTGTGGCTCCTCACACTTCCTTGACCACAAGAGAGCCTGGAGACAGGAATCCACCACTGAGGCTTTGAAAAGCTGCATTATGTTACTGAGCAACTGGATTCATGAAACTCTCCTTGATTTCCTTTTTGGGGTTTCTCTCGGCTTTGCAGCCCATAGCCAAATGCCAATATCTGACAGCATTTTTACCTAGGATATTGTACATTTTCACACTAGATAATCTGATGTCTGTGGTATTCCAGACACAAATTAGCTGGGACAAATGGGTATTACATGCAAACACATGCATACATCTTTCTATTCTTCAACAGCTTTAGGTTGCAAAGGCAAGCAAGAAATTAGGAAAAGCCACAATTTAGGTAGCTTTTGCAGTCTCAGGTTTTTTTCCACATGCAGAAGATCTATGGAGGTATTTAAAAGACGTGTAGACTCAGTGACATGTTTTGGTGGTGGGCTTGGCAGTGCTTGGTTAGTTATTGAATTCAAGGTTCTTAGAGGTTTTTTACAACCTATATAATTCTGTCACTCTATAATGAAATGATCATATCCTATCTCTTCCAAATCATCTTGATCTCATCCAGTGCTCAGGATCAGAAGTCTCAAGACCCAGGAGATGCCACGTGGCAGTCCCATAACTTTTGTGAGGATGTGGGGAAATAGAGTAAGGGACTACAGGGACAGAAAAGAGATGTGTAAGAGGCCCCATCTGCTTTCTTGATGAGATCCCTGCTCTTGGTGCTGGGAACATTTCTGCTTACATCTCCCCATGCAATTAGAATTACTTCTTTTCAGCTGACAGCATAAAAACCTTACACAGAAAGTACATTTTTCCTTTAAAAATCATATAAATTGCCAACTTCAGTAATTGTGGGAAAAGCCTTAATGGACAAGCCTTTTCCCTTTCCCTACTTATACCCACACAAGCTGGTGCTTTACCCATCTCCCTCCCTCATGCTGCTCAACTCCAGCAGGAGGAGCAATGGCAGCACATGAGAATCATCCCCCGGCTCTGTGCTCCCCCAGCATTACCAGCACCCCTTCCACAGCCAAGAGCAGCAAATTATCTAGAAACTTGTATTTGGCTCAGGGCTGGAGGAAACTCTAAAGCTGTTAAACTTGAAAAAAAGTCTCTGTGGAGTGCATGTGACCTCAGAGTTCCCAAAGGCTCATTTCATAGGATAATTTCACCGGGTAATTTCACCGGAGAAGGTTTTAGCAGGAAAAGGCATGTCTCTGACAGTAGGGTAAGCCCCTTGCTGAATTCCAAATCCCCGCTCTGGAGAAGAGGGATAGGAGTATTTTTTAATGAAACACCTATTTGCGTTCTGTTGAGTTTTATACTGCGAGACAATGGAACATTTTTTCCTTGGGCTCTCTTTTGTAAACAGGTGAACTGCATTTGTAAAATTTCAGCCAGAATGGTTGAGCTCACAAAGTTATGAAGATGTATAAAAGGAGTGTCCTAATGGTATGAAAGCCACATATAGGACAGTGTTGTGTGAATGATGGCATGGAGTCAAGGTCTCATGCAGCTCTGCAGAGGGCTGTGCTCCTGCCAGCTTCTTCCCAGTGCTGCCACAGAGGGCATATCCCACACCAAGTGGTGCTAAAGGAGGGCTAGAGTTTCCTTATTCACCTGTCCTCCCCACTGTTGAGTTGATTCCTGGATAGATACAGCTGTACCCTTAAAAGGGGATTGGCAGCATTTAGAAATGACACACATATTAGACTGTTTGCTTTTTAGCAGTGCCAGGAGGAAGGATTTGTGGCAAATGTAGGAAATACAGCTGATGGTGCCTTGGAGGCACCTCCAAAGTTAGGTGGGAGGTAATTCAGGGATTTGGATCTTAGAAGGATAATTAGGACAAGTTAAGCACCCAAGACTTTTTGTGGCTTTTGGCCCCAACAGCTGTGCAATGAAGACTATTGTAAAAAATCACAAAATCACAGAATGGTTTGGGTTTGGAAGGGACCTTAAAAATTATCTGGTTCCAATCCCCCTGACATGGGCACCTTCCATTAGACCAGGTTGCTCCAAACTCCATCCAACCTGGCCTTGGACACTGCCAGGGATCCACAGCTTCTCTGGGCAGCCTGTGCCAGGGCCTCACCGCCCTCACAGGGAAGAATTTCTTCCTTACATCTAATCTAATTCTCTTCTCTTTTAGTTCAAAACTGTTTTCCCATTACCTATCCCTATCTGCTGCTGTAAAAAGCTTATTTCCCTCTTTTTAATAAGTCCCCTTAAGAAATGGGGCATTTGAACTGGAAACCACTCTTAAGAAAGGCAAGAGAAAGGTCTTGAAAAACTCTAGAGAAAGCCAAGCTGTCAGAAAGTAAGAAAAAACACTGATGTTGTCCTCATGGCTTTCCAGTGGTGTGTTTCATTGTAGAGCAGTACCATGCAGATAACAAGTCCATCTTTAATCTTGGCACCGAGCACGACAAGAGGTCTGTGATGGAAGGTGATCCAAAGTTCATGGTTCTCACCCTTCAGCAAGTACACTGCTGATCACCTAGATAGCCACAGAGGCCAGCTGGTCATCAATTATCCAGAGATTCCTGAGGCTGGAAAAGGCTGACGGGGCTGAGGTCGAAGAACGTGCTGCGACTCTTCTCCTCGCTCCACCGGGAAAACAGCAAGACTGGCTTGGTACAAGCCACTGTGAAATGGCAGGGTGGTCTTGTGGTTGCCTCCATCATAATTTGCTTTGGAAATATTTTGGACATCTCTCTTCTTTGTTGGTCAGGGGAGGAGGAAGCGTTTGAACCTTTAAACCCAGTGTGTCTGGCTCTGTTCCTATTTACTGCTGTGTGAGAGGGTGAAGGCAACACTTGAGCTTAGAAGACAAGTAGAAGTAGAGCTGGTTGAATGTTTCCTACCTGCTAATTGCTTTTATTAATTTATCTGTCTAAATTGTTTGTGCCAATGTGTTGTGCTTCCCTATTTCATTGTCTCGGAAGAACAACAGTTCTTGGGATGGTTAAGCAGTTTAGAAAAGTGATAAGTGATACTGCTCCATTTAAAAATCTATCCTGCTTTCTTTTCACCTACTTTTTTCTCTCACACGGCTTTGGGCACAAACCAATATTCCAATAACAACTAATTGCTTTCTCTTTGGCACAACTAGCCTAAATCTTTTATATCACACATACAAGATCTATACCTACAAATATCATACATTAACCTTGAAAGGGCATTGGGGTACATAAAGATGTGAATTTGAAATCTGCTGGTCCAAAATGTGTATTTAGCACCACCAAGAAGGCAATCTGGTGTGCAGGGTGTTCAGATCTTTGACTGTGAGTCCTAATGCCAGAAATTTCACCCCTCTGTGCCTCAAATTATTATCCTATAAACTGGAGTTAATTTTATTTGTCACTTTATAAAATACTTTGAGGAATATTGGCCAAAATTACCATCTAGGAAAAAAGTGTTATTTATATTATTAGGACTGATGACACAAAGTTAAGCTGTTCCAATTTTATCCAACAGCCAAACACACGCTCCAGTTTTACAAATTACAGCGTGGGCTATCCAGTTTCATGAGCACACTTGCCACTCAGTGCCACAGCTTTATACCTCTGGCTCCACAGTTAACATGAACTCAGTATAATCACCATAGAATTTATGTCAATTTTGTGGAAATGTTATGATTATTCACAGCTGAGACTTCAAAGGCATCTTAAAGCACTTCACAGCCATAGAGTTTCCCGTCATGAGTCTCAGGAGATCTACCTGCTGCACTTGCCACTGAGCCTGGAAATCTGCCCACCGAGCTTCAGCCTGCGCCCACACAGGGAGCCCAGCTCCTGCATTTATGGGAGTGAGCCTGGGACAGGAACATTCACCTCTGCTTCCATTAATTGGCTCA
The DNA here is from genome assembly GCA_013399835.1 of Leptocoma aspasia. Taxonomy (NCBI): domain Eukaryota; kingdom Metazoa; phylum Chordata; class Aves; order Passeriformes; family Nectariniidae; genus Leptocoma; species Leptocoma aspasia. The sequence goes on from VXAX01007254.1 coordinate 334,281, forward strand.
AAAATGCAATTTTCTGCATCCGTGCAAAGATGGACAGGGGATTGTCCATAGCTGAAGTTTGGAAATGGAGGCTCTCTGGATTATCAGTCTAAGATTATATTTTATTCAATAATGTAAACAAGCACAAATTCCCAAAAAGCTGAAAAACTGGCTGTCTTAGTTTGAAAAGACAGGTGTCCGCTAAGGAAGGAAGGAGCCTCCTTTGAAATGGAAAATGCAAACCCCATCCCTCCAAATTATTACAATTTTGAAATTAAGATGTTTTCAGGCAAATATATGGGAATAAGAATAACAGTTCTTTATTAGGAAAATTAAAAAAACCCAACAATACAAATGCATTGCTACAGGCAAACAACAACAAAAAACCCCCAAACCACTGACAGAGTCAGAATAAGACCTGACACCCTGTGGGTCAGGGTGTTGGTAGCAGTCCCATTAAATGATGGCTGCAGTCCTCCTGGAGTGGCAGATGTGGTTCTGTTGAAGCAGTGATCCTGTAGAAGGGTGGAGCTCCCCTCTGAAGATCCAGTGGTGGTGTAGATGGGCTTGGTCTTCCCCTGGGAATCCAGTGGAGAAGAAAAGCTGCCCCTTTGGAAAATCCAGTGGGGAAGGGCTGTCTCTGGTGTTCCAAGTCTCAGATTATATCCAGGTAGGAATGCTTGGCTCCTCCTCCTGGGTGGAGCATCTCCCAATGGGATGATGTAATTTTATCAGTCATGCAGTGACACTCAATGGCCCATTAACAGAAGATATTTCCTGGGGGGAGGATTGGTTGTGGAAGAGATAGAGAAAACTGCCCAATTAACAGAAGATAACTGCCCCACTTCTAACAGATGGGAATAGAATAAACACACCCTAGCCACATCTTGTAACCTAAGACACTGACCTTTGCTAAACCTCTGCACTGAAACTCAGCCTGTACCAGGTGCTCACCTGGTACCTCACCTGGTCTGTGCTGGCTGCTTCATGGCGTTCCTGAGAAGCACTGTAGGAAATGACACATTGGAATTTTTGTGAATGAAGGAGAACACGTGGATATGATCTATGCTGTGCCATCTGCTCTTAGGGCCAGAGAAAGGGGCTTGACCCCATTTAAATTTTTTTAATAAATGTAGCTGTTCTGAGCAGGATCCTTTGGTCTCTCTTGTAATGTACATCTTTAAAAAGCCATTTCCAGGATGGGAAAATTAGCAAATTGTTTAAAATTAGCAGACTACCTGAAAACAATACCGATAATTGTCTCTCATGTAGATGCAAGCCTTGCTTTTAGAATCAGAAGTATCATCATTAATATCTAGTCAATCACCTTTTCTACAGTAACCAAAATATCCTCACACAAACTCTTGAGATTGAATGACAAATATTTTTGTTAATTTGTTGGCAGAAATGAGAGCTTTTATAATTATTATTATAGATGAGGTGCTTAGGGATATCATTTAGGGTGCACTTGACATTGGTGGGTTAATGGTTGGACTTGATGATCTTAAAGGATGAGTAAAATGGGCTGAGAACCCGTAGGACATTTGACAAAATGTTTCAAGACAAAGGCAGTGCACATAAAATAATGAATCATATAACATATATAATTTAGGTGAAACACTTTACGTTTGAGCAGTAACTATTTGCTTTTGATACCATTTTATTACATATATGAGAAATAAAAAGCGAGATTTTGTTGTGTGAGAACTTGTTTAAAGTCTCAAAATAACTTTTTTTTTTCTTTTCCATGGTCAGGAAATGAGAGGTCTGAGTCAAAAATCAAGGTCTTTCTCTGGTACATGTTGTACAGAAGGAGAGGAAGAAGCAGACTCTGATGCTGAAAGATAACTGTCTGGAGAGATGAGATTACAGGCACCAAAATGCAAGTACTGTTTTCCTGACATCGTAAAAGGGGAACTAACAGCTACGTGCATCACGCAGAGGTTTGAATATCAATTTTATCTGAGATGAGAAACTTCCAGCTTGGAAAGAAATCTATTCCAAGGAACATCAACCTCTGTAGCCTCTTGGGTATGATCTGATCTTGCACTGGAAGGTAGAGGCATCGAGATGACCTTGTGGTTGTCACTGACACTTTGATGCAAAAATGGCCACAGGCAGGGTTGACATCTTGTGGGTTTGAGGTTGACTTCCAGTTCTGGTCCAGCACTCCGCTCTCACCTTCCTGTGAGAGGGAAGCAAGCAACGTGCAGGGATCTGTTTCTTTTTTCCTTTCCAAGCGTTTGCTCAGTGCTCCCTGCTGGCAGCAGCTGCTCCCTGGGACTTGTAAATCTGAGGGTGCTGCTCCAGAAATGGAATAGAACAACCACCTTCTGGTCTGAAATCTGTCTGAAAACTGAGCTCCACATTGCCAGGGATTGCACTCCCTCTCTGCTTGGAGGTAGCTCGTCTGCAACAGAGGCCTGAGGGTCACAAGTGTCAGATGGGTCCTGCTAACCTGACACGTCAGGGTGCAACTCAGGAGCCTCCAGAGCGGAAAGCTGCACCAGGATTTGTAATAACTCATATCCTCTGCAGGTTGGTGGAAAGAGGACCTGAAACTCAGGGGCTTACACCAGCCACACACAGTTCTCAGCGCCAAATTTTGGTCCTCATGCATCGCTGGGGGTTTTGCATGACAATTAAGGCTTGGTTTACTAAGCAAATCAAATTTCTACCTCATGTCAGATCTTCACCTGCATTTTTTTGCCTTTTTTGAGCAGCAAAATTGTGACTTATGCATTTGCAGCTAAGTAAGGCTGTAGGATTAGGTAAGCATGGTAATAAAGGGTTATGGAAATGCACTGACCACAACTCAAAGTCACTGTGAAGGAAAATGCACATGGTTGGGGGTTAGGTTTATGAGAAATAAAGATCTGAATGATGCTGTGCTTAGGAGTCATGGGCCTTGCGTTTTCTTAATGCCAGAAGTGATTTATTTCTTGTAAACAGCTTTGCTCAATTGGGGCATCCAGTTACTACAGACCTTGTTTGGTATAAAAACTAATGGCATAGAAAAATATTGCTCTAGCAAGGTTTAACTGGTTGTCAGCCCAAACATGTGGCTGAACATGAATTCCACTGCTTGAAATATCCTCTGGTCGCTCAGCAACATCTTAATGTCAAGAGGAGATTATAGTCAGCGTTCCCGTTGAGCCGTGACTCAGAGGTACTGTATGGAAAGAGGACATTTCCAGCAAAAGCGTGATATGGAAACTAAACACAGCGCTGGAAATCTTCCCTCCCATAGAAAAAAAGAAATGTGAAAGGCTAGCTCTTCTGAAGTGGAAGTTTGGCTGCTGCTGGGAACGTTATGAAAATACACATTACATGCCTGGTTCCTCATATATATATATGTTTCCTCATATAACAGTGTTTCACAGCACGTTTCATCACCCACCTTTGCCCTTCCTTTTTTAATTCAGAAAAGGCACAGGAAGAGACCTTACTTCTGAACAAAAATAAGTGAAAAACCGTGTAAAGGTGACATTTTGGCTAAGCAGGAACTCTGATAAGTTGAAATGGTGTAGTTTTCTTGTGTTGCATAAAAGCTGGCTATTAACATACCTTAGATACTTTGAGAGGTATGGAAATATTAAAAAAAAACCATGGACTGAAGAGATTGGCCTCAGTGAAATTTACATTTAAAAACCCAAGGAGACACTTAAATATTCATAGTTTCCATTTCTAATCTTTCTCCACGTAAGTTTCCTGACAGACATAATTCTTAGCTATGTTTGTGAGATGCCCGGCACCCTGAGGTCAGATGCATATTTCTTGTTGGGATCCAGATTGGTTATTTTAAATGTTCTGATCCTGTGCAGGCTTGCACACAAAAGTAACTATAAAATGATCAGGACTATGTGCAGTTTTAAAGCCAGCCACATAACTGTGAATATTTATATTTTTAAATCCATATATATACACACATGTGTTTGCTGGACTGTGTGATATAGAATTTAGACCAGAAAAATAAAAGTACCACTATGTGGAAATGCGTGGTTGAAGGGGATAGGGGGAAAGAAGGCAGAGCCAGTGTCACCTCATAGAGCCCAGTAAATGAAGAAAGGACAGTGGGCACAAACTGCAGCACAGCAAATTCCACTTAAACATAAGAGAAACCTTTTCCGCTGGGAAAGTGGTCATACACAGGAGCAAGTTTCCCAGGGGGGTTGTGGAATCTCCATCCCTGGACATATCCAAAACCCACCTGGGAAAGTGTCTTGGGTAAACTGCTGCAGGTGACCCTGCTCTGAGCAAGGGCTTGGATTGGGCAATCTTCAGAGGTGCCTTCCAGAGCCAGCAACTCTGTGATTTTACAATTCTGTCAAAGAGAACACAATTACTTGAATTTATCTGAAGAGTGATTTCCTCAGTTGCTTCATTAAAACCCATAAAAGTAACACCCATAAATTTCCTTATAGAGAAATTAAATGATGGCTTTTGTTCCAGGCTAAATCTGCTCTGCTCATATATAAGATTACTTTAAAATCAACTATTTGTTTTAGGTCCTCAGGTGTATTTGATACTCTTATGTAAAAGTAATGAATTTCATGGCTTCGTCATTCAGTTTGTTAAGAAATTCTTTCCTCTCATCTGTTTGGAAAAAACTTTGTTTCTATTTCCTTTATTCTTTCAGTTCCTTCACTTTGAGGAAGAATTCATTGCAAAACTTGATTTTGTTTTTTATCTCAAATATCCTCTCATGAAATTGTACCTGTGCAAAACCAGCATGTGATACATTTCACTAGCACTGGAATAAAAGCTGAAAAAAATAGGGTGAAGCAGCATAAAGGGTTATGCATGGAGTACCCAGGAAACAACCTTTGCTGAAGGGGTTGTCCATTAGCATTTTTTTCAGTATATTTCTCTTCACTTGACAATTTTCCAGTTTTCTATGTGCAGTGATTCAGTTCCTAGCAGAGGATGGCCTGTGTCCAGTTCTGACACTGGCCTTAGAAGTTATTTGCCATGAGAATCTGAGCTGAATTTCACAACCAAGAACAAAGTTTATCGATGTTCAAATCCTGAACTGGATATGAATTTTGTGGTTGGGATTGTCTGAAATATTGGTTGATGTTGTTGCAGAAGACCTGGACCTCACTGTTCTCACTGCATAAACTGCATTAGAAGTGGCTTCTTCCATTAAAAAGCCAAAAGTCTTTAAAAACCCTCCAATTTTCTGCATTCAAAAGCCAACTATCCATCAGAATAGTCTGAGATTGTCCACTCCTGATGTGTGCCAATGCAGTGGGAGTGTCTGGTGTCTGGAGCTGGAATAAATAATCCAGTGGGATAGAGCTGACCACTGGCCACCCGCTGGATGAGAATAACCCAACAGGTAGCCCTGGAGTAAAAGTCACTGAGGCATTGCTGGTCAGTGTGACAAGGACGGGGATTAGATTTTTTTTTTCAAGTTGATCATCTTTAGACAGTTTGGCAAAGGAGGTGTTTAAGAAGGGAACCACAGTAATGAAAATAGGCAAAGTTTAGGGATATTTATGGTAAACTTCTTACAAACTCAAGGGGAAAAAAGGTGCGACTATATTAGGAAAAAATAGCAAATAGACAATAAAGATTAAATTCACAGGCAGATCAGAGCCTCTACTTCCTACCAGGCAAAGAGGTGCATTGAAACAATGCTGACTCTTGGAGAACTGTAATTTGATTTGTTTTGCTGCAGTTCAGAGGAGAATCCAGGTTCTGGTTACTGTAGCACTAAAGATCCTCTTACTGCTGGCGTAAACAGGAACCTCTTCCAAGTGCAGATAAGCAGCAAAGGATGTAATATTGAATTATTCTGCCAGTCCAGAGGTGACCCTTCTGCGTGGGCTTGGGCCCACATGTGCATGGCAATGCAGTGAGGTATATCCCATTGCTGCTTTCACTGTGTCTTTTCTGTGGCTGGGAGGGTGCTTTGGTCCTCAGGACTGTCAGCTGGGCATCTTTCCTGAGCTCTACGTTTATTTTAAGAAGTAAATATCACTGGGCTGATTGTGCAGTTAGCCTTGATGAAGTCATTAATGTGGTTTCCAGCATACTGTTCATAAAATTCATGGCTCTACTTAATTGGTACCATGTTCTTCCTCCTCACATATTCTTATATTAAAAAGAAAAAATGTTGAAAGGCCTAATAAGCTACGCACAGTAGAGGAATGCTTGAACTGCTGTTAGCTGGTCACATCACCACAGACATGCAGGCCAGTTGTCAAACAGGGAATTATGTGTCACTTAAGGCACTGAGTAACAGCACAGCCAGTGAGGCAGCCCATCCCAGTTCTCCCAGTCCAAATGTTGCCAGCAGATGCACAATGCTGGGTCTGATGGGTGGGTGGGGAGAGGAGGGAGATGCTGCTTATTTACCCATAGAGTCCTGTCATATTTTTTGGTTGGCAACTCCTGTGATGCTGAGCTGGGGGCTCACTGAAGAAGACAACTGTGATATTCTCCTAGGAAAAAAACAGGATTGTCCCACTAGGGACAGCTTTTCTTCCTGAGAATTCCTGTGTGGTGTTTCTGAACTTACATCTCTACAAAGGGCGAGGACAATGCCTGGGTTCTGCCTAACCTGCTTAATTTGGGGCTTTCTTATAGGAAAAAGGAAAAAGGTGAGTAGGATGCTAACTAGCTGTTGGACATATCAAAGAATTTCAGGTATCTTATCTAATTGTTTGCTTTTAGCTTGCTAGAGATTTAAAGAGTTGCATTTGTCTCACTTTAGCTCTTTAAATGTTAAATTTCTTTTCTAAACAAGTTGTTTGCTGTGTTTTATGGTTAGCACCTTCACAATTCATTAATCCCTCCTATTTAGGGATTTTATCCCTCAGTTACATCTGCCTACTCCTGATCTTAAAGGTCTTTCCCAATCTAATGCTTCTATGATTCTAATCCCTCTCTGATCTTTTCCTCCTGAGTTCAGAAGGAGTCTCAATGGCTTGCCTAGGTTAGGTCACTAATTTTTGGAGAGCCAAAATGAAGATGAATCCAACTGTCTGTGATCAAATCCCAGCCTCCCAGCTGCTCCCAGCCCCAGGCAGCATTGCTGGGAGGACCTGTGCTGTGCAGACTGGCAGTGCCTTGCACTTGCAGTCCTGTTCCTCTAACCCAAGTCTCCAGAGAAAGTCTGAGCAGTGACTCTGCACATCAACATTTCAAGGGCATTGCCTTGATAGCATGTCCAGTGAGAACAAAATCTTTTCCTTTGTAGGCATATCACAACACAGTGAGGTCAGTGGAGTTACACCAAGCAGGCATCCAACCTCAGCTACCTAATTTAGGCCAACACAGAGGTTGCTGGAGGACATGGCTTGGGAGCCAGGATCCTCCTGCAGCTGGGTTAGCTGACCTGGGCTGCAGAGTGGACCGATGGCTGCAGAACTCAAACTACCAGGGTGGTTTTCCTTTGAGCCAGTCTTTCACACTGGCCTGAGGTGTTGGCTCTGTGGACAGCCCACTGCTTAATGACTGGGGGATTTGCCACTCTCAGATGCAGAAATTGTTAGGTCCACTACTGAAGTGTGCCTTGGGAAGCCTCTGGGTGTGCATAACACTATGTCCCACCTCTAGACAAGGCTGGAAATGTGGTTTCCCACCTGCCACAGTGAGTGAAACAAGCTGCAAGCAGATATAACTATCCTGATCAGGATTTAACCAGAAGATGGTGAATAGGACCTTCAATTTTAAGTGCCCTGGCTGGCTGTAGCAGAACCAGGAAAGAAGCTCTTTTTTTCCTCATCTCTCTCCAGAAACTGACATTCAAAACTTAGCAAGAAGCATCGTCAAAATATTTGAGGGCTAAACGTATCGCCATCTGGAATGGGACTGCCAGAGAGTGAGAGAAAGACTCCTTTTTCACATGTAACTTGTTTAATAAAAATAAAATTCCTCTTGCGTTTCTGACATGGGACTGTAACCACTCCACCCTAACTCGCTTTGTCATGCTCAGATCTATGAAGTAAGAGGAAATTATGGAAATTTATCATGTCTGGGTTCTCAGGATTGATTATGACTTGCTGCTTTTATCTTCCAAACAGTCACTAAATCTAATTGCCTTGTTGTAATGGATTAACCCCTGTGGTCCACAGTAGCATTTATATTGTGTTCAAAGACACTGTTACAGAGTTAGGGTACTTTTTTTCAGCAATATACTTTCATAACATGTAGGTGCTCTCTGGACATAACTCACCCTTTGTGGGTCTTGGGGGTCTAATTGGCTCATTGTTCTGCCTTTCTGCAGGGGATGAATTTCACATCACTTTGGGAGCAGGTATAGATGGGTCAAAGGGCCTTCCACAGAATAACCATTGCTTTTAAATTACAATGCAAGCAGATTTTTAAACCCTGTGTTCAAACATCAGCATCTGTATCGTAATCAAAAACATTCCCTTGCGGATATTTGTGGGATTAGTATTATTATTAGTCATTGTGCCTCAGCCCCTGGGGAACCTGAACTCTGGGGTCAGGTCCCCAGCTAGGAGCTGTATAAATACAGACTCTGTGTTAATAAAGTTCCCACTTAAGATGTCTTACACTTGTTTGCCAAGGGCTAATGGCTCACACACGGGCCTTCCTGGTGACCCAGCAGGTCCTGGTGACTCACCAAGTGTTGGTAACAAGGTCTTGTAGGTGTGAGGCAAGGAGCAAGAGGTGGCTGTGGACAGCAATGGTGGGGTAAGGTGACAATTGCTGCTCAGTGTGACTATCAGCAAAGTGTACTGGCACCCTAAATCCTGACCAGTGTCTCTGGAGGTGCAGTGGGAGAACAGTGATTTAAGGAAGGGTATGAAATGCAGTAAAAATGAAAAGAAAGTGAAAAATTCAGAGGTAAGAAGGACAGGATCTGCCAAGGCATCATGTGGAGTAGGGCTGCCAGTGCTAAAGGAGGAACACACATGTCCATGTTTGTATCAGAAACAGGGAAGCAGAGTGCTCTGAGACAGAAAGAGAGCAAAAGAAATGGCACCAAAAACCAGAGGAAGGTGATGCTGCATCTTTGAGAGCACTGGTGAGCTCTGACTTGGTGAAAGTTCAAGAAGAAAGGAACCCCAAAGTGGAGACGGCGAGGCAAAATTGAGGCAGAGGAAAACTGCACTGAAGTGTTTGGTAATATCATGATGTAGAGTTGTCTGGAAATAGCTAAAAAAATTTTAATTAGAAGACTAGGAAAATTACAGGAAAATATACTGGGTAAGAGGGAAATCAGCCAAATTCTGGACTCCTCAAGAGTCTCTGTACCCAACAGGGGTGATAGAGAAACAGCTGGGGGTGAGCTCCACTTGTGGGAGGCAGGGCAGGCATGAAAAGAGAGAGGAGACACCAAAGGGAAGGGTAGGAGTGAGGAAATTGCGCCAGAACCAACCACCACCGAATCAGAGATCAGCAAAGAGATGATCAGGAGAGTATGGACCATGCTTGAGGAGCCCAATCTAATGGGCAACTGCTGGTGGAGCAGGACTCTGACAAGGGGTGTCAGGACAGAGGTTAGACATTGAGATATGTTTTTGTAAAGCACCCTATAAATGAGACTTGAATTAGGTTTGAGGTTCATGAAATGATTTTTAAAGGAATAATTTCAGATTCATTCTGAAGTGAATAGGAAGGAGTTGTGATCCAGGTTTCCCAGTCAGTAAATCTAATCTAACACATTTCATCACACCAGACATGATCGCAATCTCAGATCAGTGTAACTGAATGTTTAATAGCTTCAAGCAAAAGAATAGTGCAGGTGAACAAATTTCTTTAAATTGCTTGCTTTAAAGAAGGGGAAATTGTCTGATACATTTTTGTGGGTGCACAATTGCCAATATTATTAGTTTTATTTGACTATTTACAACATGTGTTTAATTAGAAGTATTATGAAAATTCTTGTCTTAACCATTAGCAAAATAATTGCTTTTAGAAATCTCATTCATTCTCAAGTTGGTTTTATATCCTGTTTGTCATACTGGTAAGTGCTTAAATGAGTTGCTTCACAAAAATTGTCATTGGAAAATTGAATCTATTTGAAGTCTGTAAAATGAAAATACTTTTTAATTAGAGAAATTGCTATGAAATGCTTTCCCGCTGTCTGTACAGATTGAAAAGCACAGTTTAGGTCATGATGAAATGGCTCAAGATGAACTTTTGTTTCACCCCTGAACTTGGCGCAAGGGTTTCCAGAGGTTAATTCAGGAGACTGAATTGCTGATCACTCACTCGACATCTTCTGACCCATCTTTAACTCTGATATTTTCCCACTGTAGCAAGTCATGAGGATTCACACAAGCAGGCTGAGATTCCTGTGTCTAGGGATACATTATTACTGTGGGTAAAACCATGACATCTTTGCAAACAACAAACCTTTCTTATCTGTGATGAGCTTAACTGTACTACTCAGAATCTGTATTGCAGAATAATTTATAGCAGTTCATTGGGACACAAGCTGATACAGAGAAGGAAAACAACATTTGAACGTTTGTACATTTTTATGCATGGTTTCTGCAGGGAGATGTCGCTTTGGTTAACTGTTTCACTGCCTTTTAAGGCAATTTGTTAATGAGTGTAGACCGCAGAAATTTGCCTGTTAGGAATGTAAATTCACTGCCGCTTTCCCTATGCACATATTTTTATGCAAACTAAGGTGCTTTTGGATGCTTCTGTGGTGTGCTTCAGCAGCCATATTTTAAATAGCACTGCCACCTTGGTTTCAATTCTGTCTAGTGGTGGTGAGTTCCCCAAGTTAATTGTGCGTAGAGGCTTTTGGGACAGTGTTAGCCACACTTGAGAAATCTGCTTTCTCTTCAGAGCCCAGCCAAGGCGGTTGTGGCTTCTCCACGGCCTCCCTAGAGAGAGCTTGGAGCCCTGTTCCAACCCTTTCAGGTGTGCTCCCACAGTGAAGGTGTTCACATGTAGACCCACAGGCTCCTGGCTTGAGGACCTGACCTTCTCCTTGCCACGTGGCCACAACATTGTTTCATGATCATATGCATGTGTGTGTGTTTCTGCATGTCACGTGTAGAAGGCTGATTCTAGTGAAGAGAGTAAGAACATTAATTTAAAAAAATCAATAATAAAACAGAACAACACCACAAAACCCCAACAAAACAAGATTAATGTCTACTCTCAAAACGAATTAGACACCAGAAATCTTCTCTCATGTTCAGACTCCTGCAGAAGGTCCAGGCACCAGCAAGATTAGGATTTAAGCAACAAACTAAACAGTACAGTACTGTATTTATGAGGGAACAACATGACAGACTCTATTTAGGTTTTGTACCAAAAGTTTAACCTTTTGCAGTCTGTGGGTTTGAGCTGCATTAACAAGAAGCAATTACTGCGGTGGATTATTTTTTCTGCTTATGGTGTATGGCCCCAGGCTTCTCAGTGTGGCTTCTCTCAGAGCTGGCACACAATAGCAGGGGTATATGCCAAAGCTGCTCTCACATCTCCAAGGCAATGAATCAGAAAGAGCTGTGGTGTTCTAATCAGAACACTTTTTTTTTCTTAAACTGGGAGTCCATTGCTTTCTTAGAAACCAGGCAGACACAGCAATCCCTCCTGCTCTCTCTTCTGTTCCCCCATAGATAGCTCACTGGAGGCATATACACACACATTTTGGCTGAGCAGCATGATGGATGAGGAGCCTGGTGACATACAAAGTGCAATTTTCTTTATTTAGACGTCTGCACCTCTCCTGTAGAGAGGGGATTACAAGGATGGGCAGAGCAATCCTTCCTTTCATGCTGGTTGTTGGCTCCCAAGATGTCTCAACACAGAAAACAGCTCCAAGCGCAGATTTAGGGAAAGAATAAAGGCCAGAGTTGACAGAAGTTCAGATTCAACAAGTTATTAAGAGCTGCTAAGTGTGTCTGGGCTCCTCACTTTCCCTTGCAGTCTCAGGGTTGACTGGGTGCCCTGAGATTTCATGATCTTCTGTCAACAATTAGCCAGAAAATTAAAACTCATAAGAGCGTAACAGCATGTCTTTACACGGCAGGGAAGTCTGCTTCCATGCCAAGAAACAGAACTGGGGATTCTGTGGGAACACTGCCATTTGGAGGCACCTGCCATAAAACTATTTATATGCTCATGGATATGTGTGTGCACGTACCTAGCTCTGTGCATGCGTGCAAGTGTGTGTAGGTGCACACAGCTACCCATGAGGTGGGCTCTGGATATGCTTGATATATTTGAGGCAAAACAACATATTTTCTTCTCCAAATTGTACCTTTGTTCAGTATTTGCAGTGGCCTCAGATTATTTGTTCAACGTGTGTTTAAAACAATTCTCTTGTGTTTGGCTTCATTTAATGGATTGATCATGACCACAAGGTCAGATTTAATTAATATTCCATCACCTCACAGGAGCGTTTTCCATTGGAGATATTGCCTAAAGACTAAGGGGACTGGAATGCCAATAATCTGATTGTTGAATGGGTGAATATGTAACACGTGGAGTCAGAGCTCTCTCATTCAGTACCAACAGCGTAGCTGAAAAAATAAATAGAGGCTTGAGTTGTTTTCATGAAGATAAAATCAGTTTCAACAGCTGGAATATTCACTATAGTTCAGGAGTATCCTAAGACTTCTTTTGTAGGAAAATTAGTTTCTTTAATAAGATATATGTGCTATTTGCAGACTGCAGGCTAATAATTCACATAAATATGTAACCAATAAGTCCTATCTCATTTTTTAGCTTCCATTATTCCCTTGGAATTATTCCATATTAATGATTACTTATTAAACAATTTTTGCAAATTATTCTGAACTTACTGGTCAGTCATGGCCAGGTTTTCAAATGGGAATGTCCACAATTTACCCAGTTCAGTACATCTGTTTGCATACATTTGTACACTTTTTCCTACATCAAATATTCTGCTATGAAAATGTATCTTTAGGGGTTTTTTGGGCAGTTTAGGTTTGTTTTCTGTTATGATTAGTACCTTTTCTTTGCACAACAGTAAGTGCTGTAATGGCAGTGCACATGCTCCTGCAACCTTCACTTGTTTTACCCTGCCTGGTGCAGAGGAAATTCAATAAATCACTAATTTCTCCATGGCCAGTGGGCATCGAAGCCTGGTGTAGCTCAAATGCTACACCTATGGACGAGGCTGGATCCCAATACCTGTTCTATTGCCTATTCAGAAAGAAGCTTTTTCAGCTTCACTGAATCACAGCCCCTTTTAGGAAAGTATATGTTTTATTATAGTTAATTTTATGGCCCTAAAGATGAGCAGTTGCTATTTTGTGGAGCTGAATAGACAATGGATCTGCATTTATAGCTCATACCTGACTACTTTCCTGCTATCTTACAAAATAAGAACTCCTGTAATTTAACTGGGAAGACGCTGCTCTACAAGGGGAAGAAATCAAGTACATGTTGATGCCTAAACCTAGATTATTTTGTACACAGCAAACAGGGCCCAGCCAACTCCTCATCCAGAAGCTGCAAGGCAGCTGGCTGGGGAGAGCCCTGACCTGCTGGCTGACAGGTTTGGAGCTGTCTAAAGGCTTGAGATGAGGAGGTCAAAGCCAAATTTGGAGAAGGCTGAGTAGGAGGAGGCACAGGACTCTATGGATCCCTGGGAGTTTTCACTTATGGAAGCAGAGTGAAATCTGTTCATATGTGGTGGCCAAAGTAGGAAAGTAAATATGATCCATGGGCGCTGCATGTAAACAGGAATATATGGAAGATACATTCAGGAGCTGCTGCAGGTTTACCATCTTCTTAAAAATAGTTCTTTCATTTTTTCTCCCAGATGAGGTTTTCTAGCCTTTCTCCCATCCTCAGGTGAGTTTCTCTGCTGTCCTGGTCAGGGTATGCTCTTCTCTAAGAGATGTGTCAGGACTGGGTGCTGTAATCAGCTGGGGACATACTGATACTGAAGAGAGCAGGAGGGTCTTCATGGTCTTGTGTTTGTCTTTTTTTTTTCTTCTCAACAGCATGACAGCATTGGTGCACCTTCACTCAGCCTCTGATCCACCTTGACACTTTTCAATAAAACTTTCAGTCCTCATCTTGTGTTTATGTAGTTGATTATTCATCCTTCAATCTGGAATTTTGCATGTGCTGCTATTTGTTCTTTCAGACAATTTCTCCACTTTGTTCAGTTCATCCTGATCCAAATCCATTCCATACTGAAAGTGCAAGACCAGAGCAGACCCCTCTGTAGGGATCTTTTCCTACAGGAAGGTAGGTTTTATCTACTTAAACCTTGAGTTTCATGAAGAAGGTTGAAGAATAACTGAGTTCAACAGCACTGAACAACCATCATGAATTCCTTAAAGAAATGCAGAGAGTTTAGCTGAAGACTGAGTGGATATTGAAGGTGCAGACTAATTTAGAGCTGTACATGCTGCTGGACTGACAAATACTGCAAGAGAATGCACAGGAGTAAGATACCTTTGGGCATCTTCTCTTGTTTCTCTCTCTACCCACACACACACACTGCCACTAAGTGACCAGATGTGTTCAGAACTTCATTTTCTGCCAAGATCTACTAGAATATAGCAGCTGAGCCTCCAGATTCTTCAGTGTTGCAAATCTGCAGCCTTTCACATAAACAAAGTTAAGCTGGAAACTGAATTTCTTCATGCAAACCCACAGCGGTACCACATGTGACCTCATCCTAGAGAGGACTTTTCTTATTTATGTGTCAGAAGGGATTTGGGAGGTCACTTTGTGTAATAAAGTGGAAAATTTTCACCTGCAATAGTCTTCCTGGTTTGATCCTAATACATACTGTATAATCCAGAAAAAAAAAAAAAAAAAAAGAAAAAAATTCAAAACCAGGCTGCTAAAAGTGATAGTGGGAGTATTTAGAGGGCAAAAAAAAATATCTCCATTTTGGAAGTGAAATGAAAACTTCAAGTAAATGCTTAAGACTACGTTAGATGTAATCCTGAAAAACTTTCTATGAAATCCTCAGAATTTTTAGAAACATGTTGATTCCTTATAGTAAGTGATAAATGTAAAGTTATGAACATTAGTGTAAATAGGGTCTTTTAATGGTAAAAAAAACCCAGCTACAAAAGAATTTACTATAATATATTTATAGTATTTGTGTATTTCATAAATGGTTCACTGTAACATGCAAATTCCTTGGCTCTCAACACAGCTCTACACAGATGGTGAACTTTAGTCAGTTAAATAAGTGGAACACTTCACTTCAAACTTTTCCTTTTATCTTTCACCTTTCTCTGCTGTTTCCCTCCCATCTTTTCTGCCAGCTACTCCACAAAGAAGCCTGGGAATGACTGTAAGGCAGTCTCCTCAGATCACTTAATATTCCTACTGTGAAGACAGGCTGAATTCACAGGCTCCATGTGAGAGACTGGGAAGATCTTAATTTTTCCCTTTTATGCTGATAAATCGCAGTTTGCTCTGCATGTTTCTATTCAGAGGGACGATCTGCACAGGCCAACAGCACTAACAGCCTTCTCCAGCAGTTGAAACCCCTTTCACCTAATTTGGGGTGTCACATACTCGAGTGTATCAATCCTGCATCAACTTCTAAACTACAACCATGAAACTCACTTCAACTTTTAACACTGTAATCATAGAATCACGAATGTTTTGGGTCAAAAGGGATGTTAAAGACTTTATTTCCAGCCCCTTGTCATGGACAGGGACCTTCCACTAGACCAGGTTGCTCCAAGCCCTGTTCAACCTGGCCTTCAATACTTCCAGGGATGGGGCATCTCCACAACTTCTCTGACAAACCTATTCCAGTGCCTCACCACCCTCAGGTATGCCAAAGCACCACAACCATGTGCTCATTCTGCAAAGATTAGGTCTGTGGCTTCATAGATGTTCAAAGCTGAAACTGGGGGCACTGCTGTAGACTAATTTAGTCAGCAAATTTAAGGCCAGAAAGGTGATGAAAAGACATTTAATATGGAGATGCATCTATCAGATTATCCAAACTAGCCTGGCTAAATATCCCAATAATTTTTGTTCGATAAAGCCATAATATTGAATTGGTTAAAATACTTCCTTGACAATTTTATAGCCTGTTAAAAAGTTCCTCAGGTGAATATCATTGCTTTCCTTGTAGTTTGTAATTATGAATAATCACTTCCTTTGTCATATTTCTATTTGTAATTTTTAGGGCTTCCATTCCCGTTATCCCTTTCTCTGACTGACTGAAGACCAATTGTGTGCTGAGGCTTTCCACCCTAAGAGCATTATCACAGAATCTAGTTGCATCACTGCTCAATTATCGTTCTGATAAACTCCATGGACTGAAGAATTTTAACTGAGATTGAATTTCTCAATAAAGCCATTTCGAGTCACTAGGAACTTAGGTAGGAAATATTCCAGAATTTTGTGATCTAATCCCATGCAGAAATCTGTAACTTCACCTGTCAAAGTTGGAACCTTATCTCATTTTTAATAATAGTAATTGAAAAATAAATCTGTTTTGCTCTTTTGCTGCTTTACTGTCAAGGGAAGTTTTAAAGAGGAATATACATAGGCTATAAGATGTGTTAAGATTTGGATGCAAACATTCATATGGCCTAAAATAATGGATGGAGAACTTACTTGGAGTCATCTGATGGCTTGTTCATCTCCACTGAGGTTTCTGGAACTGCCATAGAGCTGGAGGTGAAAGTCAATGAGATAAGTATGTCTAGCTGCTGCTAGCCTGAGTGAGGCATCTGCCTGCTTCCTCTGCCCTGAGGAGACCTTTATATTAGTAAGCAATTTCTGTTTAGAGAAATAAATTTTTCTCATTGCCATTTTTTCTTCTTCTTTTTACAATGGCCTTGGGTATGTTTTCCTTTGTCTTTGGCAAATGAGCCCAACTCCTTTTCTTTTACTCCCCTGATTTCAATAGCCTGATTATTACCAGTTGTTTGGTACTCTAATGTGTATTGTTTTATTCCATACACTTTATTGAGCATGAGTTTTGGACTTTGGGTTTTGGGCTGGGACTGACCAGCAGAAGGAAAGGAAAAAAGGTCTGTTATTTAATGATGAAAAGATGAAATTTCCAAGTGCTGTGCGTTTTGTTTAAAGTACACTCCCTCCTATGTGTGAAATTTCCATTAAATTTAAAACCAAAGTCAAAAAGGAAAGATAGCAAACCAGTTTCTTTTATGAACTTATTTGCAATATTGCAATTTTAAATTTTTTTCTTCTTTCTCTACCTCAGGCTAATCCCACAGATGCTCAGTGCAATCGGAGACTCATGAGGTCTACTGATCCTTTCACTTGCCTTGTTTCAAAGAAGTGCACAGTGAGTGAGGTGCTAACCCTAATTCCTGCCCTTTCCTTTCTATTGTCCTCAGTGAAAAATGTCCATTTCATATTTCCCAATCAGATGTGGTATTTACCTCCTTTTGGATCACTCTTTCTGTCAGTGAGCAGGACAGGAGCTCAGTGAAATAAATAAATACCCCCCAGTTGAAAAGATGGCTGTTCCTGCTCCATTATCACAAAAAATTCCTTACCACCACATGCTGAAATCAGGCTAAAAGTGACAAAGGTTGCAGAAGGAGACATGAGGCCTGGTTCATGCAACTACATAATGCCCAGGAATGTGACTTTCCACCAGTCTCTCTATCTCTTTGCTTTCAGGTTCCATCAAGACACAGCCTGAACCATTTCACCCCAGAGTTCCTATTTTAATTGTTCTTGGTTTTATTTTTCATCACACTTGTCAAGGTCCTTGTCTGGTCCAAACTCCCCTCCAGTCACTCTCTCCTTGTCTTGCTGGACAGAAGTAAATATTTTTTCTGTGCTCTGTACTGGCAAGGGGATTAAATATTTTGATGACACTTCCAGAGAAACCCATCTTGAAGGGCAATGAGTGGCATGGAAAGAGTTCTGATAAATATTCAGGGACAAACTGAATATTTACACAGGATCCTATGATGAAAAATACCTTGCAGCATTTTGGCAGGCAGAACAACTCTACAAACCAGAAGTTAAAATCTGCTTTATAGGTCTTATGGAAGACAAGGTACATCTGACAGAAGTTGACAAGGTGATGCTTGGTCATAGGTTGGACTCGATGATCTCAAAGGTCTTTTCCAACCTAGTTGATTCTGTGATCTTCAGGAAATGCTGTACCCCTTCCTCCTTAACATCTCTTCCGCTATTGGCAGAAAAAAATGCTCAAAAGGTCCCTGGATGACCCCCCTCCATCTACCTTCTTGGCCAGCCTGAAGTCCAATCTAGCTGTAGAAAGCTAAGAGAAACTCAAAACTCATGGACAAACTGAGACACGATCCTATCTAAGGTGGATTTTCAAATGCTAGAAGTCAAAAAGGCCATGACAACTGCTGTGAAGCCAGTCTGGGGCTAATCTGCTTTAGGGGCTAATCTACTTTAGGTAGTTTGAGAGATACTTTGGTGATGTGCCCCAGCATAACACCCTCACACTGATAGCCAGATTTTTATAAATGATGAGAGCTGCACACTGCCCTAAGGTTAGCAGAAGTACAACATGCTCTGTTTAATTGATGTTGTGTTTCTTTTCTTTTCTTTTCCAGCAGTGAATACTGTTTAAATTACAGTAGAAATCTCTACCAGTCCTGATAATAGGGGCAGGAGATAAACCTGGCTTGTAGATCTGAGTAATATATACCCTTTACCCCAACACTGCACGATATTAGCTCAAAGCTTGTCAGCCTCTTGGGTTTTAATTAATGAAGTTCCTGTTAAGGACATTTTTTTCATTGCTTGCTCTATTCCAACACATTTCTTTCATTTGAAACCTGAGCATTCTGCCAAGCAGGCCCACAGTGTCAGGAGGGGAGGGAATGCCTGTTTAAACTACAGTTGTCTCTCTGTTCAACTTGATTCAATTTAGTAGAATTTCACTTTGTCGAATGACAAGATGCTGTATTTTGACATTTGCCTATTTATGCTAAAGTAGAGGAATAATAAATCAGTTTGGCGTCTGGCTTGCTCTATCTGTAGCTTTTACTTAAGAATGATAATCCTTTTTTTTTTTTTGACTGACATTACTGTTTACTCTCTGATTTGTTGTGTTGGACTGTTTACCCGTGAGCTTGTTGACTTTTGTTTTGGTTGGTGTTTGGTTGGCTTTGTTGTCAAATAAAAGCTTTCCTAACAAACTGGCATTCTCTTCCTCGAACACACCCTTCCTCAGCTGCAAATCTAAAAAAAGGAGACAGCTTTGTTAAAGGGAAGGAATTTCTTGTAGTATTTTTTTCCTTTAAATCTTATTGGAAAAAGTAAAATGCAACAACCAAATAAAAACTTCTAGAGTTTTAGACCAACAAATGCTGAGGCTGTGAGTAAGAGGCATCCTGTTACTGGGGCAGAATCCCCTTGTGGCTTTGTTATGAAGCTGGGGTGGTGCTGGGCTGCAGATCCTGGGATGGTATGTTTGAATGTTTTTGTGTTGGGCTCCTCACCACGATGCATGACCACCTCTCAGGAGCCCACTGAGAGATGTGACTGGCGTTTGTCACCTGCTCTGTGTCACTCCTCCCCCAGCAGACACGGGTGTGCAATAAGGGATTTTGCTTTCCCAAGGAATATTTTCAAGTCCAATGTCAGAGGAGGTACCAAAGAGGTAGATGTCTTGCATTTCACCAGAGGACAGTGAGTCTTGTGATGTTCATTAATTCCTGGGGAAATTCATTCCACAATTCAACCCCAGAAATAAGAAATCTTTCTCCTTACCCTTATTGCAGAAAATTCACTTGAGTCAGGAAAGTTGTTTTTTGGATACCCTAAGAACACAAAAATCCTGCAAGTCACACCTGACAGGATGCGTTAACAGCAATAATTTTCCTTCCCCCACAGACCAATATTTCTGGCAGAAAAATGACACAGCCTTTGATCTCAAGCAAGCCCTGGAACACTCTACATTGACCCTCATCACAGCATTTGCAATCCCAACCCAGTTTGTGAGCTGAACCACAGAGCACTTGGGTCAGAACATTTCTGTCATCCTCTCTGCCTGAAGGTGGGAGGATTTTGAGAAGGAAGATCTAGTGACATTGGTCCTGGCTTAAGTCAAAGCAAGACCTGCCTGATAATTAAGGTTTCCATAGGGTAGAACCCAGAAAGACAGGCTGTTGAGGAGCTGTGCTGCTCTCTCCTTACATCTCTTATGTGGACAAACAGAGCATTGGCCTGGGCCCCGAGGCCCCTGCTCCTCAGCCTAAAGGCATTGGCTTTAGTCTCAGTTGTCCCAGTGGGCACCAGGCTTTGTTCTGCACAGACACAGAATGATTTTAAGGCATTTCTGCAATTCCATCCCCGTGTTATTCACATCAAAGGTAGTCTTGGATGTTGACCTTTCCTCTGGGACTTTCTGAAGAATGTGTCTCTGTGTTGATGCACATTAAAAAAAAAAAAAAAAACAACCAAAAAACCAAATCAAAAGCAAAGTAGAAACCCCACATTTAAACCCTATGATCAATAACATGCTTGATTTCTAAAAAAAAAAACAAACTAACAAACCATGTTTTGTTATCAGTATATTAATTCCACTGCAAAACTGGCTTTTGGGTGCCTTCTGAACAAAGTAGCTTGTCACCGCCCTAATTCATTATGGTCACCACAAATCCCTATCTATGCCTGGATACATTGCTGTCTCAGCTCTCATCATAAGGTTTTCTTTCAAGATGAGCACTCAGATGCAGCCCTGTCCCTCCTGTCATGGAGGGAGGACAAGAAATGGTCTCCTGTTTGTTTTCATGCCAGCCATGAGGAGATCCTACCCTCCATCCTTGGCTCTGCTCTGAATTCTCCCTCTGCAGCAAGGGACAGCTCTTCCCCATGGATCAGCGTTGAGGTGGTGGATGGTGGCATAACAGGATGGTGGCTACTACAAACTGTAATGGGAGCCTATAGTTTCTTAAATATATCACCCACCTTTATTGAATCCAGCATTAGAATCTCTTTAAATTTGTGGTTAGTTGTCATTTGTGTAGTTTGCCTTTTGTTAGATGCATTTTTCCCAAGAATTATGAAAGCAATTTTAATCTCTGACTTCAGGCTCAGCTATCTCAGGGATGTCAGACTGTAGAGCATCACCTGGGTAACAGAATCTACTCCTCTGTGAGCAAAGATGTAGCAGATGCTTAAGCCTGGGAGGTCCCCCAAGGGCCTTCTCTCTGCATAAATCCAAACATCATTGGCTACATTGCCCAACACTCAGAAAAAGAAAAAATTAAAAATTAAATCTATAGCACAAGAAAGCAAAACAACCTTAAAACTGTAGTATTGAACATGATGAGACCACAACAGACTCAAGCCATTACCATTGATTTTGGCACTTTCAATTGCAGGACACTGGCTGGGTGAAAACACCCAAGGAATCCACACAATGCACAAAATTGTTGCAAATCTGATATGGAGAAGATTTTCCTGGCCCTGTAACTGATGAGTGGTTTAAACCTGAGCACAGGAGCAAAAAGAAATCAAGAGGGAAGCAGCAGTGCCCCTGACCTCTTGTCCCATGTCAGAGTGCCGCCAATCTGTGGTGAATCTGAGTAAAATAGGGAAAAAATAAACACCAAAAATCAGCAGCCAAGTTGTTCATCAAAGGTGGGAAAAAAAATCTTCCTGGCTTCTCTAGGCCTCCAGTGGAAACCCTGAAGCATGGAATTAATTAAATACAAAGAAACATAATTAATTTAATTAAATGCAGTCCTTTTAGAAAGGCTTGCTCTGATTAATGCCTACTCCTGCAAACATTTTTGAATATATTTAGCTCCATTCCCAAAGACAACATTTGCAGGATCTTGATTAGAGCAGCCAGGAGCTCACAAATATGAGTGCAAGTGGATGCCTTGCACCTATAGTGTGAAAACAGACACAAGAAATAAGTTTTAAACAACAGAGAGATCAAAACATCCCTCGGTTTAATATCTGCTGGGGCCAGGAGGCACCATTCAGATCACCTAGACTGACTCTATGCATAATGCCAACCACAAAACCTCATCATGTGATTCTCATATTAGGTCCATCAGAATCTGATCCAGCCAGATCCTGCCACCCATTTCCATAACACAATGTTTGGTGGGGCTTTTGGATACATTGATTTCACCCTCTGATTGCACTTGGCAGTGGCTGAGCTCAAATTCATTAAGTCAAACCATTTCCAAATTAAGTGGCAGACCTTATCATATCACTGGTCTTGATCAGTTCCCACACAACAAAATCCATTAAATAAAACATCCCAGCTGAAAGCTTTAGAAATGAGTCTCAGTCACCTCCAACAGAGTTTGGGAAACCAAGGCTCTGACAGACAGTTTGTTACCATTGTGTGGTCACATATTCCAGGATTTAGTAGATTTGTTGTATTATCTAACCTTCAGAAATCTGGTGAAAATGGCTGTTCTTTATTTTTTCCCCTGACAGATATCTTAGAGAGATGTTTTCCTAAAGACTGTAACTCTTCCTTGGAGAGCTGTGTTAAGTTTATGGAAGGCCGATTAGCTTGTCACTTGTAATGTGTATTTCAGGTTTTAATATTCCTAGGTTGTCTCCTCAACACAGCTGATGTGCATAATCTGCAGCTCTCAGAATTTACAGTCCTCTGCATCATCAGTTACAGGGCCAGGAAAGTTGCCTCCATGTCAGATTTGTCCATAAGTTTGGGTATTGTTATTTTAGCTGTTGCAAACAGTGAATATTACTGGAGCAGAATTCTTAGCATTTTCCCACTTCACCACACTTAACACTAAGAATACTTTGAATTCTTTCTTTCTTAGAATGGGATTATTAAAGGTTTAAAGAATGAGCATTGTGATTCTGTGGAAATATTGACAGTTTTATCAAGAGTTTACTTCTCTGTGAGAGGCATTATAAATACAAGGAGATTTGTTATTTTTAATTCAAATTTATATTTTTGGTGCTAATTAATCTTTTTTTTTTTTAAATCATAGTCAAAAGTAAAGCAAAGTTAATAACCTTTACCTCCAGATAGGAAGCAGATGCAGCAGGTCTTAGCTGTTCTTCCCAAGGCCTGTTATGAGTTTTGGCTCAAATGTCAACATGAGTCAACATTTTACTTTTAGTGACAGGTTGGTTTAGTTTCCTATTTAGTATAGGTTGAAATGCTGAAAGTCCCCCTTAGAGACAAAACGTTGCCTCCTTAACAGAAAATTGTCCTAAAAGCTTTAGTGATATTTTCCAAAGTATTTTGTGTGTTTTCTCCCCATTTCGTTGAAATTGCAGCGAGGAGGAATTTTATCATCAAAGTGAGCAGAACTGGCAAGGCATGAATGAACACAAACCAAAGAGATTCCTGGTCATGCCTGACTTTGATGAGATCCATACCCTGCACCTTCGCTCTGTCTGCGGGGAGATACCAGCTCTCATGAGAGTGTTTCTTCTGCAGATTTCAATTCCCCTCCAGACCTTAAAGAAGCGACCAGCACTTGCCTGGATTCGTACAGTTCATTGGGTCACTTTTACAAAGTCCTTCAATCTTTTCTTTTTTTTGTGCTTAAAGGTTTTTTTTTGTTTCCTACTAGCCATGTGAGCAGCTGTTGTTGTAGGAGGATTAACATGTACACAGGTACTTAAACAGCAGGGCACTAACTCGAGCTAGGCAGATACAACTCTTTGGTGAAAAAAAAAAGCAATTAAACAGCTAGGAAACTTTCCTGAGAAACAGGAAAGTGCAGGTTCAAATCTTAATTGTGAAGTGGGCAGAACATGGATTTCAGCACAACTTTTGCCCAGCTCAAGCCTAGCTGTGAGCACTGGACAGACATCAGTTGCCTTCACCTATTTGGGATCAAAAGGGACACACTTTTGCAAAGCACTTTAATTTCTGAAGAGGCAGGACTTGCTGATGCAAAAGATACTTGCTGAAAATGGATCAACCAAAAATCACGGTTGATCAGTCAAATCTTTGACATAGCCTCTGCTTGTCAGTGGGGAAAGGACTGGCTCCCTGATTCAGCCCACACTGTGCTTGTCTCACCCGAACTAAGGTGGTACCAACTCCAGGTATTACCTCTAGGTACCAAACACATGACGAAATGACAACAGGCTCTAGAAACACCAACTAGACAATTAGAAACTTTCTTAGACATCTACATTTACAGGACACTGTGTAGTTACTATTAAGGCATGGAGAGATGTACACTTCTGCCAGGTAGGCTCAGATTTGTGAACACCACAACAACACAAATTAATCCCAGCTATAAGCTAAAGCAAATTCCCTCTGCCCACATTTCTCTCGAGCTACATTTCATTATCTGTTGACTCCCTGATGCCAAAAGCAAGTTTTTGCATATCTGCCTCTGCCATCTTGTTTCAGTTTCCCCTCCCTCCAAACGGGTACCAAATACTGAACTCTGCTGTTCTTAATTCAGGCATCCTTGGGGCTTCTTTCTGTTTCATTTGTTCCAAAAGGATCTGGAAAATGGTGTAGAAGAATTATTTAATCAGTCAGCCTTTCCTATACATGTGACTACAGGGACGGGGATTTTCTGGGCTGAGTCACCAAGGCCAGCCTGAGCTGAGCATCCTCCATTAATATGGATGGGGAAGGAGATATGGGTGTGAAAAGTGTCCTTTCAGTCACTGCAGGATTCTTCTGGAACAGACTCTGGCATCATTCGCCTGCCCAAAGCCTTGAAGCTTAAATTCCTGAGATCAGAAAGAGGCTTAAAAGAAAAGAGAAATAATTTTCCCTCTAGCTGTCAAAATCCCACATAAACTTTCAGGTTACAGGAAAAGCATCCTGTTACTCTGCTAAATTTGATCAACCCTTATACTTTTCCCAAAACTTCAAGCTTTAAGTGATTCTCTTCCCCCGTTTAAAAACAAAACAAGGCAGAAAGCAGGACACAAATGTGACATGGGCCAATAATTTCACAGAATATTGCAAGGACCGTGATGTACTGCTTCACATAGACACTGGAAATATCATATTTATACCCAGACTTTGCCAACAGGATGGCAAGACCTTAATTTTGAACTTCAATGTCCAATCTAATATGATCACAGCACACAGCAGAGTGGTGAATACAATTTATTTGCCTTTGCTATAAATTCAGAGGCTTCTCTACACAGGGCAGCTGCTGTGAAGCAAATTGTGGTGTGAGTTTACAACATACACTCCCTTTTGCACTTCCATCCCATCCAGACACACTTCCCACAAAGTAGGTGTGGATCTGGTTGTTTTACTGCACTGGGCATTGGGAAGAGACTTTCAAATCCCCAAAGGCTTTGAACAGCCGTGATACTTGTGCATGTAAACTGCCTCGGGTTAGGCACCTCACTCTATTTCTGCCAATGAAAACCTCTTCCAAAATCTCAGCTCTATCCCTCCCTGATCCAGTGCTTTTTGAAGACAATGGAAACATGGGATAAACTGAATACATAATATAGGATTGCAGTAAAGACTGTACTGCGATTCAAAACCTGACATGCTTATTCTATATGAATAAAAATAAGATTTGCCATTGAATTGGCTGTGATGAAAATCCAAGAAAGCTTCTGAGAATATTTGGAAGTTTTCCCTCACTAATATATAGCAAGCAGATACTGATTCCTAAATAATTACTGAGACAAGAGGTACTTTTCAGTTGGAAAGCACAAAGCATCTGACTGCAAATATGATACATGGGAAGAATGACTCACATACAAAAGGGATGATTCAAAATGGAATTATTTACTTTTGAAAGTGTCTGTTTATGGGATGACTTGAATGAAATATTGAAACTAAGGATTATAATACATTTATACGAGGCAGGAGGTTCAAGGACAGATGTTTGAAGGAAGAGGGGAAAGTATTACATAGGGGAGGGAAAGTGTTGTATTACTGCTAGAAAATGGACTTGAAGTCCAGAGAACAAATAATGACTCTGTGTGCTAAGGCCTTCCATTGCTAAGACTGTGTGTAGCTGTCTTTTGGGTAAAGAGGTTTTTTTTGCTCCATCTCAATTCCCCACACTACCAAGTCAGAAATATAATAATTCTCTGTTTTCCAGGGTCATTGTGAGGTTTAATCCATCAGTTTTTGTAAGCACATCCTGAATGCCTTAGATGACATCAGCATAAGAATTGAAGGAGGCATTGTTTTAGGCTAAGAATAAATAGCCAGGAAGGATTTTGGTTCAAAGGATCTGGAGGCAAATAGTATGACCATCTTTAAGCAAAATTTAGATTACTTCACTTCTGATGATAAGGGAGTATTCAATTGTTTTACTCTTGAGAGCAATCAATATGTTGTAGGAAGACAGGAATTTTTTTATTAATCAGAAAACTGTGCTGGGTCAGTAATATAAATGAGAATTAATTTTTATAGCATTTGCATTTATAAAAATAGAGGCTGTCTTTCTCTAGCTCAAAATATTCAATGTATTACAGAGATGACAAGATCAGCATCAAGACATTGCAGCCCCAAAGCACCTGGCTCCTGGTCCCTGTCCTACACAACCTTGTGTCCAGCTTGAATACACATTTTCTCTATGACTTCCAGTGGAGAACAGCTTTCAAAATTATCTTTTCCTTCTTACAGTTGGTGGAGAAGGTATTTAATTTATGGCAAGGCTTTTGCAAAAGGATAAGCCTTTAGAGACAATACAGAAGCTAAAGACAATGGGTCTGAGATGTTCTTATTTTAAATTACAGCATCTCTCATCTCTGGCAACAGTTGGATGTAATTTTCCCCCTTGGTCCTCCTTGTATCTGTTAAAGCATTAAAATAATCAAAATAGTAAATATTAACAAATCACAGGGGCTGTCATATCTTAAAGGCATTCAGCACTAGGGAAAAATTTCTTTCTATGATGAAATACTGCATGTCTAGCAGAAGCATTGCAAGTTCCTCCAGAGAATTCCTTTATGTCTACTTCAGAGAGACAGTAGCATCTGTAGTGATTGCTGCCCCATCCCTGGAAGTGTTCCAGGCCAGGCTGGATGGGCCTTTGAGCAGCCTGGTCTAGTGGCTGGTGTTCCTGCCCATGGTAGGGGTTGGAACAAGGTCCTTCCAACCCAAACCATTCTGTGATTCCATGTCTCTCAGCTCCTAGTTGGGTTTTCAGTTGCACAGGTATTACATAGGTATGTTCATCCTACCTCTATGATGTGTTGAATGTAGGTGTTCTCCTTCAACGTTTCCTAAATCATCTATAAAAGAGAAATAATCTGACAGCATCAGGGACCCTGATCTAACTACCCACATATCTCACCTTTGCAGGTTGAGAGTCAGGTGAGATGGTCTGGACCCACGTGCATTGGTTTAATGAAATTCTCACAAAGCTGGATATGTTGTTATAGGGCCTGATCCCATGGCCAATAAAGTCAGTGGAAAATGCCTGCACTGACTTAAAAGCACAATCCCAAAGCCAGCAGGATCCACAGCCAATACCTAAGGCAAAACAGGGGGCATCAAAGTGGTGCTTATGAAAAACAGCAACTAAACACCTCTAAGGCCTAGGAAGCCACTCTAGGTGAGGTTCATTTTGGGGTAGTACATTCTGCACAATTTATTTCCTTTGAAATGTTGTTTCAATGCTTTCTGCTCTGTCCCAAAGGATATAGGGGATTCCTGCAACATGCTGCAATAACAGCCAAGGAAGATTTTGGTTTATGCTTCTGCTTTGTGGTATGTGTCCCAAAGATGAGGCTTTTCAATCCAAAGGAGTGTATGGAAAAAAGTTCTGCAAATGTGGGGGGGAAATCACCCTTATCTTTATTTCTTGAGATGATGTGTCACAGGCTTTCTAGCTAAAGTGCTTTCACCAGCAATCTGCTAAGGAAAATATGAAATCGGAATATTAAAAAGTGGAAATTAGATATTTGCGTTTTTAGATACATGAGAAACAGTCAAACTTAATTAGTTTCAAAATACATGCTAAGTATAATCTACCAGTACTGCATCCAAAATGAAAAGAAAGCAGGGAAAAGATCTGCAGAGCAATGTGTTTGGCATCCATCCTGCTCCTCAGTCACTCCTCATAACTGCTCAGGACAGGACAGGACATCTCTTTCTGTTTGCACAGTAATCAGTCACTCAAATATGCAAGCAGACCTCAAGAGGAGAGGAATTTAATTTATGGCATGAGCTCCAGATCTCACAGAGAAGGACCATATTCAGCTCATCCAAGGAACATTGTTAGATACCAATGTTCAACTAAGGCATATCTACATATATATATATATACACATATACATACATATATATATATATATATATATATATATATACAGTAGTAAAGTCACTTTCTGTTTAATATTATACAAATGCATTGCCTTTTGTATTCTATACTTCTGCCAAGGTCTGCAGAAATTCTGGGGTACTCTGTCATGGTTTTGTCCTGGCTTGTGGGTGAATCTTCTTTGTATTTATTATATTGACTTTGCTGCTCCAACACAATCAAATTTTCAAGTGTTCCCTATGTAATAAGTTGAATTTTCAAGAAGAGAGACTGAAGGACTAAGCAATGTAATTTAAGACATGAACAGTATTATCCAGGAGCTAAAGCTATTCTTCTTAACTGCAATATTTTAATGGAAGAGCTGTCTTAAAGGAGAAGGAAATGCAGAAGTCTTTAGTCTTCATATAAAATTGTTATTCAGGATAGTGAGGGTTTTAAGAAGTGATGATCATCTTCTGCTAACCCCTTCATGTTATTTTATACCCTAGCTGATAGATTGCTGACCCATATAATTAGCTATATGAAAACCTGCACAGAAGAAATTTTTGAATCAAAGATACTTAGAAGCACAATACAATATCTTAGAGGATAAGCAATTAAAAGTTAAGGAAGACTACTGTGGAAAAAGGAGTATTTTAATCAAGTCGCATGTTAGGAGTAGAAATAAGGATATTAGAGCTCTGCTCCATATTTACAGTGCTGTAGTTAACACATTACAATTTATTCCCCTCTCAAAATCATAAAAGGATGGAAGGAGCCTTGGAAAATCATCTAGTCTATTGTGGGAAACCATCCTTAGGTAAGTGATAGCTGTATTATTCCCAACAAATGCTTGTTTTACCTGTTCTTGAACACCTTCTGTACTGGAGATTCCACAGCCCTGCAAAACAATCCATCTCAGTACTTAATTACATTTATGTTTACATTTTTTCCCACAGGCTATCCTAAATCTTTCTTGTTGCAATTTAAACCTATTACTTCTTGTTCTACCTGGACTAGGACATGAGGATATTTATTCCTTTCCTCTTTGTTCTTAATTTCATATATGTGAAGAATAGTATTATATCTGCCTGCAATCTTCTCTAAAGAAAAGTCTACATAATCCTAATTCCTTCCACTTACAGGCTTTTTTAGCCTGTAAGTGGAAGGAATTTTCTAGCCTTTTTACTGTTCTTGTTGGACTTTTGTGTGTCTTCTGCCACTGGACTACATTTCTCTTAAATTGAACAGAGTAATTTAATTTAAATTTAGACAAACCAAGTAGAGCAGGAGTATATCACATTTTATTAATAAGATTCTCTACTGTCCTTGTCAAATAGCATCCTATTTTTTACCAGTAAATTCTTTATTTTGTGAACATTACTTTAATTCTACTCTGGTCCCTGAATATACTTTCAGAATTCACTTTTGGATGCCTGCATAATTTATCAACCTTGTACTTAATGAGTTTTCTCTCTCCTCTATCATCAATTAATTCATGAGGGGATTGAACATTACCACAGGAGCCTACTGCTCTTGACATATTTCTTGGGAGAGAGTGTAGTATTGGCAGCCTTTAGTTTCTCAGCAATTTCTCTTCTCTAATTTATTATCCCTTTGACTTGATCCAAAGAATAGTGTTTAAAACAATATCAAAAGCTTATTACAGGCAAGATAAAACATCTATGCTTCTCCCTTATCCAAAAGGTGTGTTGCTGTGCCAGAAAAAGTTTAGTTTGGTTTGGCAGGATTTCTTCTAAAAAAATCCACAACAGCAATTTTTCCTCTCATGCTGTTTCACAGGCACTATAATTCCCACTAAACAACTCTGGCCCACAGAGTTACCTGGCTTTAGGACGTGGTGGGAGACCTGAATACCTTGATTTCCAGAGGAAGGTCCTGAAATGCACAGTTTCCTGTCCCTGCCGTATCCACCTGGGCTGTAGCAGTGTTGGCAGACTGGAAGCCTGTGTGTTCTCCGTAAGTGTCTACAGATGATGATATGGATGTTGTTTCAATATCACCTGCAGCCCAACCTTTGAATCCCAAATGTGGGATTAAAAAAAAAGAGTATTTTTAGAGTTTATTTTCTGCTTTTCACCTAGACCTCAGTGATGTAGGGCTGGAAGCAGCACCTGTGCTATTGTAGCCCCAGCAGCTGACCTGGATTGCGCATCTTGTTGGATGCTGTGAACAAGGTGGCTCCTGCCCCTGCTCCCACCCCAGGAGCAGCAGCTGTGGGGTTTTCTGCACTGGCATCTGCAGGCAGAGCTTCAGTGGCTCAGCTGTAGAGGAGCCAGCCCAGGTTTGAGAGCCGAGTGCCTTTGTTAGATCCCCACGTGTGCTGGAAGTGCTGGGCTGCCCTCAGAGAGCCCCTTGCTGCTTTGGCATCAGAGCTGCTTCAGGCACAACCATTCTGGAGCTCTGCTGTCTGTGAAAGGCCATGCTGACAAACTCACTTTGTAATGCATACTCTAGCACTGCCTCCACCTTCTCTTTGGAGACGAAAAAGGATCTGTACCCATTATTTCAGTGCATTACAGAATCATAGAGTCCCAAAACGGTTTGACATGGAAGGGACCTTAAAGCTCATCTCGTTCCAACCACTTGTCCTGGGCAGAGACACCTTCCACTCAAAGCTCCATCCAACCTGGTCTTGAACACTCCCAGGGATGGGGCATCCACAGCTTCTCTGCCCAATCTATGCCAGTATCTCACACCTCTCACAATAAAGAATTTCTTCCTAATAGCCCATCTAAATTTACACTCTTTCATTTTAAAGCTGTATGTAACGAGTCTATTTAAAGCTCTTTTTCTAATATTATCCTTTTGTTATCCAAACATCCTTTTAGGCAAACCAAACAAGTGTTACAATCTTTTGGGTTTTTTCCCTAATAAATGAAGACAGTGAAGGGAAATAGGTCTTACATTGCAGGGTGATTTCCAGCTCTGGTATTTCATCAGCTACCCTACAACATGCAACTGTTGGAATGTGGGAGAGATTGAGCTATTGGAATAACCTTGCATGGTTGACAGGAAAAGGAGAAAGCAGAGGAAGACAGCCCAACTAGCCTGTAGATATATGCAGGGATATTCTTGGATTTAACCTGTATTTAGTGAATACGCCCTAAAAGCCCATGTTACCCACCACAAACCCAGTAAAATAAGCCTTTCCTTTCCAAATATCTTGACCCCAAATCCCCAAAGAGCCACCAGATATTTATCACATATTTTAGAAAGCAGAAAGTACTTTCCAAAAGTCCTTAGGAGGTGGAGAAGCCAACGGCTCCCAGATGTCCCGGTTGCTTCCCTGCAGAATAACCTCGACTGGGTGCTCAGACAGCTCTGGGGTAGCAATTTTGGATCTCTTGGCATCAGTGTAGGAAGGCAGCTGCCTTCCACATGCAAGGTAGAGGATCCTCACCTGGGAGCTTGCAAACTGTGTGTAAATCAGTATGCTACCCTGCCACCAAGACACTGTGCAATGTATCTCTTCACTCAGCATTATTGCTGAAAGTAACTTCCACTCTTTGTATTTCACATTCTCACCTCATATATTATTGCTTGACTTGCCAACAAAGCCCAAGAACAGGAGGGTGAGAGGTTTGTGTCAATCATGGAACAGTTACAGAGGTGGGTCTGCATTAAACTTATTATTATTAATCCTGGGATGACTCCTGTTTAATTCTCAGAATGTAAAAAGCAAAGATTTAGTTCACGGTACATTTGCAAAAAAGTTCAGACTATACAAATAAGCATCTTGCTGCAACTGCAAGTAGAGGCAAGTTCCAGAAAAAGAAAAAAACCAGTCTGATGCATGTCATCTTGTGGTTTTTTGGTAGATTAATGAAAAGCCCACACAGCATAATTATGTTTACAATAAGCTTACAGGAGTTTTCCCACAAGGTAGAGGAGAGTCATAGAGGGATCAGGTTAAACCAATTATTTAACCTTTACAGAGCTAAACTTGCAAGTGTTTCAGAGGTAGAAAAAATGGACTATCTTATTGGTTGCTTATAACCATGTATTAAAACAGTGGGGTCTTTTTTTTTTTTTTTTTAATTCCATTACTTTTCAGGAGCACATCCTGGCAGATTCAATTCAGATGACTGGGAAACTAATTGTTGGGTGCCTAGATGACTTAAATATTCCACTGCTAGCACAAGATTGCTCTTTAGTACCATGAATGATTCTCCTCACAAATAATCTGACAGTCTAGTAAGGCTCTTCACAGAACGTGACATCCAGATTGAGGGGTTTCAATTACAGAGTGACTAAATAAATCATCAAGCTCCACTGGAAGATGTTGCATTCGCTAACATCAAGATTTCCTTTTCTGGAGCTGGTCTTTAGGGCTTGAAGCAAGTGGGCAATGGTGGAAAGCACTGAAAAGAAAACAATATAGTATCATTTATCAGGCCTTTTGCAATGTCAGCTCTCCATTGTTTGTGCTTTAAAAAACCATACTTCTTGGATTTCCTAATCCACCAGAGAGACATGCAGTTGTTCTGGTTTAGACATTAGTATTTGTTTTGTTTATTCCAATTCCAGTGGGCAAAAATCAAGTAAACCTGATTAATTCAGTGGTCTACCTATGTTTTTTCCAAAGGATATTGCAAGCTATGATATAGTAGAGCTTGAGAAACACAGATATAACACCCTACGGGATAAATTCTATGGATGTTGTTGACAGAGCATCTATCTAAATGATCTCCCAGCTAGTACTGGGCGAAATAATTTTTTTTTTTTTGCTTGGCTTCAGCTTGAAAACGTGGGGGGAAAAAACCCATTACTGCTCAAAATTCAAATGCTTTGGCAAACTGCATCATGGGGAAAATATTCAGAACACTTGATGTGTTTAATCTGAATTTAGGAGTGTTTTATTTTCACCAAGATAAAAAAAAAAGGATTTTGTAACAAATTCTCATTTCTGTCACAAAGTACCAAAAAAGATTTCTTTTAAAAATGCTTTCTAACCCCACCCGATACCAGCCAGCTGCAGCCAACAACATGCTTTACACAGCCAATAATAATCAGCTAGCATATGAGAACAATGTAAATGAAAGTAATACCCAAATGGTCAACCTGGGGCTCTCCAGCTACTCACTCCAAAGCCATTCCCAGGTGACTTCCATGCTGGCACTGCACACAGGTTTGGCAAAGCCACCCCTCTGGCTGCAAAGAAATCCAGCACAGGCATCCCAGCCTGTGCTAGGATTGAGCACCATGTTGAGAAACAAGCAACAGGACCCCACAGGGAGATGTTAACCTTTTCCACCTGCAAATACCTCCTGGCACTCCTCTGCTCCCTGCTCTGTCTGCTGTGTGCAGGGTAGGTCTCGTTTGTATGGTGATTTTGGCAGGCAGCTGACGGGGTAAGAGAGGTGCCGCGCCTGGGCGTGCGTGGACTGATCCTGCTCCGTGTACTACAGCAGGTGACATTTGCTCTTTAAAGGAGTCCTAGTGACAACAACCAACAATAAATGAGCCCCCGACCTATCATAGAGTTACCTGGCCAGGCATCAAAAAGTACTTACATTTCTCATTGGGTCTTGGGCAGTGTAGACAAGAGAACGCCTTGAACATCTCAAAAAACAGGTCAAGTGTTTATAGTCACAGGGTTTCCAGTTCAGCAACTCAGCTCCTATTTGAGCAGCAAAGATGTGTAATTTTCTAGTTGTGCTAGACAAATGTGAGGGAATTGTAATCTTTTCACACCTCTGAAAATTAAACCAATTACTAGAAACCATAAAGGAATTGGCAGAGTCAAGGTCTCATCCAGGAGTGGGAGTGGGAATAGATAGAGTAATGATCTGAGGTTTTGGTTGCATAAACTCCTCTCAACATTTTAACCAGAGAAGTCAAAGTGCTACAAAGTCAAGCAGAGATACTGAACCACCCGATAAATGGATCATATTTTCTGATTCATCTGCATTGCTTCAAAGTAAACAAAGCACAGGTAAAAGATGTGACATATCATCTCTCAGGTTATGTCCTCATTCCAGATGAAAGAAAAACTTACAAACATTCTCTGTTATTGTGACAGATAATTGCACAACAAATACTATGAAAACACTCTAATTTCCAATTATTTGTGTCTTGCCCAAGCATTTTGGTTGTTACTTTATATTTGATTTCTTTCTTTCTGTTTTTGGTGAGAAATTTAGGATGAAATAGCCATTTGGAAGAAGACTAAATTATTTTTTGGCATTAAGTTCTGGACACAATTGTCTTTGATTTCTAATGGGAATCTCAACTTTTACAGCTGGCTGGCTGCTATGGTTGAGATGAGTCTTTTGCATTCCCTGTGAGAATCTGCCCAGAATTGGCAAAGTTTCAGGCTTTTGAAAAACCACAATTCACACAGTTTTAAAGACATTAAGCAACCTCCCCAAAGTCTTCCTCTGCCCAGTTCTTCAGTTATCTCAAGTGAAGAAGTCCAACAGGGTGCTAGAGAGGCTCCAGCCCTGCTGATGGCCCTTGTGGGTGCCAGGAGTATAATTCCTTGGGCCAAATTGATTTTTTCAGACTGCCTTCTTAAAAACCTAGGAAATAAAACAGTAAGTGTTAACTGCAGGATGATGCAAAGATTAGGAATCACTGAATTTTAATGGGTTCACACAACCTCGGTTTGGTTTCTTGTGTCTAAGTGGTGTTCATGCGGATTTTATTGGCTCGAGGACTTCCCGCATTTCTCACTGCCCTCTGCCTCACTCAGTGCAAGGAGAGTCTGCTCTGGGCCTGACATCCTGAATGAAGGAGATGTTTTCAGTCCTGCTCTCTGTCCTTTCAAAGCATGAAAAGGGTGAGAGAAGACTAGAAAATGAAGGCTGTAAGACAAGAATGGATGACCTCTTGGTTAAATTAGTTGAGTTGGATTCACTTTTATCCTGGTGTTTGTTCAACTCATCTTTGGTCGCTGAAGCCAAACTCTTCCTACAAGTCATTAACTTTGCATTTCTCATCTTCCAGGTATCTGATAAGATCGTGGATTCTGACTTGCAGCAGCAGCTGTCATTCCCAACTGCAGCCAATATCAGGGCATGTGTCTCATACTGTGTCCCCCTAAATCCCATTTTCCATCCCCCTGTGCTTTGCTTCTCTGACAAAGCAGCAAGGATGACAGCATTCCCTCTTCTGTTTTGGGAAGAGATGAGTGAATGTTTGTGAGTCCCTTGGATCCCGGGGTGATGAGCCCCACAGGAGAAGCCACAAGGAAATTAATAATTCTGTCTTCAGAATGAGACTTTTACTGTAAATAAGGCCTGGGGTCACACCTCAGATAATAAGCAGAGAACAAAATATTGAATTAGGAGAGCACCATCCACTCTGAATGAGGTGGTGGAAAACATACAAGCTGTTCATTTAATTAAAGAGCTATATAATTCATACACACAAGGAAAATGATTTAAGGTTCATTTTTGAGTTAAGAATTGATTTGCAACCTTAATAATGCTCTTTTAAAACAGTGTGTGGGTGGCATGTATGTTTGTTATAGCGTGCCAGCCAGGTAATTCAAGGAAAGAGTGAAGCTTTGAGCTTTCAGCCCCTGGTCATTTCTTATGGATAATTCACTACCTGCACATCCTTCCTGGAAGCTGCTACATGTATGTTACTGATGGCTTATAAAAACAAAACAAAACCAGAAAGATGTAATGCAATATTTATTTAAAATCCCTGTTTTGGGAAATCATTGAATCATGTCTGTCTTGAGGCATTGTGGTTCCTTTTCTAAATACTTCTTACTGAAGATGTTTCACCATAAAACAACCAACCTTAGGGCTGCCTGTTCCAGGGCCAGGGAGGAATTGTTTGAAAAGCAATATTGAGCCTTTCAAAATTAGAAATTCTTTGTTAGAACACCTTTTGTTTTCTTTAAGATAAAAAACGCGCTTTGTTTGAGAACATCAGTTATTATTGCAAGGGATTTAAAAAACTTGTCCTGAGTAGACTAGTGTGAATCACTGGGGTTTTACCTGTGAGGGTGGGGTTTATTTTAATTATGACAGCAGGCTCCTGGAGTCTGTCAGGGCTTTTACCTGAACCCTGCTACATCTGTCATGCTGACCCCACTTACACTTCAGACCTGGTTGGACACTATGGGAACAGAAAATTGATGCTGCACTGTGAAGCTGGCATGCTGGGAAGATTTCTTGGCTGGAAATAGCTGAGCCCCAGTTTAGGGACACCTACAGGGACTGTAACACGGATCAGAAAGCTCAGGATTTAACCACTGAGGACATCTGGGGACAAGGCTGAAGGAAGCAGAGGAGGAAACCCTGACTGAAGGACTAAAGCCCTACTTTTGTCACAGAAGGGAAGGGTCAGGTCAAGGCCACCAGTATGGAACTGCTTAAAATGAGCATATTTGGCCAGTATCTGCTAGCACAGGTGTCCAATTACCATCCCTGTATGGTGTGCTCTGTGTTATCTGCACAGGTCCAAGCCACTATGGGATAGATACAGACAGCTGGGGCAGTAACAAAGCAGTGGTTATTGCCATTCCCAATTCCTGTAATTATTAACTCTGCACATTTCAATGAAGAAAATCCCCAAGAGGCACAAGTCAAGAGCATCTCTAGTGTAAGTGTCTGGAGGCCAATAAAATGAAACATGTTTTCACAGTAGCCAATCAATTTGTTTGGGGGGAGGATTGGTGGTTTTTTGCAACCATTGGTGCCTCATGTCAAGCACCTCCATCTCTTTTGTGAACATGTAAAATTAGGGCAGCCTCACAAAGAAAAGGATCCAGCAGAAGTCACTAAAATTCAAGATCTGACCCAACAACCTTTATCCACCCAGGCCTGTATAGTTCTCTCTACCAGGAAATTAACACTTTCTTGCCTTGGTGATGTAGTTTGAGATCTGGGGAAATTTTGTTTTTTACTGACAAATAAAAGAGTCGTAAGTCACTTTAGTGGGGGGAAGAAGCTGGCTTCTCATCCACACATAGTGCCCCCAAATCCAAGAGCTCAGTCATCTGGCTTTCTGGAGGAGGGGAGGGATGGAATTTTCCCCCTCCCTGTTCACTCGTTCTTGTCTCTTTCCTTCTTTTTTGTCTCTATCTTTTCCTCTTACTAAAAAAAAGACAAGGTTGCTTTCCTGAACCTCACAGTAGCTTTAAAATAATCTTAAAAATGCCACCAGAAGGACTGTAAACATATTTCTCCCTGGGATTTAATTAGTAGAAAGAGCTACGCAACCACCAAATGTGTATTTAAAGCAATCTAATAGCCAGTGCTATGATGAAGTTTAACAAGCCAGTTTTTGTCTGAGAAAGAGAAGGGGTCTGGACAACACCTTTGCTGTAAAAAAAAAACAGCCAGTGAAGGTAATAAATAATATTTCCTCTGTTGCCAGCTCATCAGTTCTTATTTAACCAGCCAATGCAACGAAAGCTTAATGCAAACATGTACTGCAATCTTCCTCTATCCTTCCCTCCCTCTTCTGCTCTCACTCTTCTCTCTCTCTCTCTCTCTCTCTCTGGGATTGGCTTATTTAAAAACTATATTTCTGCCTAGGCATTCAAAAATGCTGAATGCCTCAAGCAAACTAGTAGAATAAGCATGTTTCTCTACTGTTTCTTGGCAGGGTCCACTGCCTGAGTCCTGCTTTAAATTAAAGCACATGTGGCTTGAGTTTAGCATTATCATGAAAATGAAATTACCACTTTAGAAAAGTCAAGTTATTTTGGAAGTGAAAACTGCAGGTCAGAGCCCACCAAAATTCCAAAACCTTGCTCGAAAAATGTCTTGTTGAAGGTTCAGAGCTGCTGCTGTGGACAGTGCATCCTTCTGGATCCTGATTTATAGTCTTCCCCTTCATGTTTTCCTACATTTGTTTCATGCTCTTGGGAAAACCTTACAGACTTTGGCTCTTTGTCACTGGCTCCCTCTGCAGCCCCTCCCCTGGAAAGGGGAGAGACATAAAAATTATCTATCAGAAATCAGCTGCATTGACCTGAGGCTCATCCTACTGTTTTGAAGTGCTTTTGAAAATTGCCCTGGCACTGGTAAACACAACAAAGCCATGTTGAATTGCTGCTTGTTTGCTCAGCTAAACCCTCACTGTACTATTAGACTCATTTTCTTGCCATCAGATGGAAGCTGTGTGGAGAGGAGGCAGGAGACCAACACTCTCCCAGCTTGGAATGGATTCTTCTGTGCTCCTTTTCATGCCCAGAGGTTTCAGGAGGTGGTAAATCTCATCTGCAACATGGTGGTTTGAACAGGCTTTGGGTTTTATGTTTAGACTGCACGTGTAAAGCTTTATTTTACCTGTAACATAATATTTAGGTTAAATAGATTTTTTTTTTCTCTCTTCTGGGCTTGTTATCACACAAAACTAGATAAATCAAATTAAAAAAGCCCCCAGGTACACGTCAAGTCCTGTTGCTGCTATTGAGAAGTGGGTATTGACTTGTCATGTTGTGGTAGTAATGAGCCATCTACAAGTTGCCACTTGCCAGAACCTCAACTCTACCAAGTGAGTGGATTGTTAAAGAAATATCATCAGATGGGCTTGATTCTTCTGCTCTACAACACTGTTTTTTATTTTATTGTAATTCCACTGGCTTCAGTGGAGCAAAGCCAGTCTCTGGGATGTTTGGGAAAAAGGAGGAGTCAACCATTAACATGCCAAATATTGCAGCTGAGTTGGAATGGCCAGTGTGTTGTATAATCCTGTGGAAACATGTACAGTGATTGTGCAAATGGAGCTGGTGATCTGGCTAAGAAATCAAGCCACAATAACTCATCCTGTTTCCTACACACACAAGCATGGACACTGACACACTCAGAGAGAAAACCATGTCTGGAAGAAAAGAATTCTTCAGCCAAAATTTCAGAGACATTTGGAAGGACAGGAGAATGGTGAGCGCCAAGAAAATTTTCCCCAAGCTAAGAATTAGTAACATTGCCTTGCCTGTTAAAGTTTGCCAACATGACTGGAATTGAGGGTGAAATGACTACTGATTTTCAGAGAATTTGAATCAAGCCTCTAATGGAACATTTAGAATCAAATCAAAATGAATGGAATGGAATGGAATGGAATGGAATGGAATGGAGTGGAATAGAATAGAATAGAATAGAATAGAATAGAATAGAATAGAATAGAATAGAATAGAATAGAATAGAATAGAATAGAATAGAATAGAATAATTTGGTTGGAAGGGGTCTACAATGATCATTTAGTCCAACAGTAAAGACCTTTAGTAGGTACCTTTAAGTCAGCCCACCTAAAGCCCAAAGACCTGGTGTTTGGCCCAAGGTCTTCTGTGATTTGGGAAGTAGTCATGAGCAGAGCCTCAAGCCCAAGTTTTTTTTGTGTTGCACTGTGAGACTTCACCATTGGTCTCATCTGGTGGTGCACAGGGGAACAAGGGATTGGTCCTGATGCTCCTGTAGACCTAATTTCAGACACATTCCTTTTTTACTCCTACCCCTATCTCTTCCAGAAGGATTATTCATAAAGGCAGTCATGACCAGGCTTTCCTAGCCATCACAATGAACAGAAGAGGGGTTTTGTTTCTATGGAGAGATCCAGGGCAAGAGGTATGGTTTCATCAGTCATGGTGCCTCAGGGCCTGGGAGTGAGGAGAAAGGAACAGTGATAGTTTGGGGTAGAGGACATGAATTCAAACCCACCAAGAAGTGCAGCAGCAGTTCTGGATCAGCAGCAGGCTGGGATGAAACTGACTGAGGCCAAAGGGTCTGTGGAAAAGTGTTGATGGGCAATGGATTGTAGTGGATGCGGCAACCACACAAGCAAGGCACGGCTGTATTTAATTTTGATCGGATCCTATGGAAAAACACCTCTTCAAGTTTTAAGGGGATGGGAAAGTGAGGGGTTTAGATGAGGGGTCATTTAGGCAGGATGAGGGTTGTCAGGGAGTAAGGAGGCAGCTGCCTGTGGGGGGCTCTGAAAAGGCAGGGGGCTTGTTTGTGGGGAAGGAAACACAAGAAGCACAGTTTCATGAGGCAACAGGGATAAGTACAAGGTAATGAAGAGACCAGAGGCTGACCACATTTCTTCCCTCCATCTTTATTCCTGAGCATTTTTAATCAAACTTGAATTTGTACTCAAGATGTGCTGCTGCTGCTAATTCCTGCAGTTAACCCATACGGGACCCTTCCAACTCAAGATAGTTTGTGATTCTCTGACTCTACCCCAACATGTCTCCATCCTCTCACACATGACTACCCCTCCCATCCCATGTGCCAGCATATCCTAGAGTCAGTTGAACACATTCTGTACTCATTATGTAGCTTTCTAACACAGGTTAGTTCCAGGTGGGTGTCATAGATCTCTTACTGCCAACACAGACTCCTGTCAATGGTCATAGGATACAAAATGTGCAGCAATTGGACACCTCTGCTCAGGTGTGCTTCCAACCAAGCACCCTGATTCTGCAACAATCAACAAATAAGTTTTTAAGAAAGAGGCTTAAGTTTTGTATCTGAATATATGATTTTCACAGGTGAAGTAAGGCATATGGTGAAAAATAAAGCAGTTCTTAGTGTTCATAAACAATAAGAGGCTCTAAACAGGCTATTGTCAATTCAGGAGAAAGCTCCTGGAGTCACTCTGAAAATAGGTCACTCTGAGCACAGGTGTCACCAGTCTAAAATGCAAACAGATATAGAAAATTAGTTAGCAAAAAACTAAACTGTAAATTAGAAAAAACACATTTTAGTTATACTCATGTCCCTTGAGATAATTTCTTGAAAATTGTGCAGATCTGCACGCAGCAGAGGATCAGGAATGGTGAAGAGACTAGTGGTCAGTGATGATCAGATGTATGTATGATATGGTATCTGCAAAAAGGGAAGCTGAAAAAGAGACAGCTGGCAGAGGCTTGTAGAAATGGAGAGTTATGGAGAAAGTAAACAGAAACATTTGCTTTCCATTTTGTAGAAGATAGGCAGTGGAGAACACCATCATCAGTCTGCAGGTTTAGATCAAAAAGAAGTATGTTTTTATCAAAAATATAAATATGCAGAGAAACTCATTGTTGCAGGCTTGTACAGAAGCCAGAAGTGTAAATAAGCTTAAGGTGAGACTCAAAAATCCAGGAATAATAATAGGTGTACTGGTGAACAGACTGTAGCATCTAACCCCAAAAAACCCTCTGCTGAACAGTCTGTGGGACAATGAGTGGGCACACTACGAAAACTCCCCCTATTTTCACCTGCTTATCATGAGTTTTACTTTTACCATTACTCTATCACAGAAATGATGAGGGAGAATCTCCTCTAATGCAATTATGCTTAGGTTGGTGCATTCAGGATCAGTGTGGAAAGCCCCACATTTGAATCCTCTCCTTGGCTTTCAACCCAGACCTTTTTTTTTTTCTTCCTGCAAAGTGCTACGTATCTGCTGACCCATCCTCTTCCCTGAGTGCATCTGCACCATCATGTTGGCTCATGTCTCAAGCCTGTGCAGAACCCTGAACTCTCTGATCATCAGTGCCAGTGTTAAGCTCATTTTCTGACTCTCACCTTCACTGAGCCAACTAGCTCTCCAGGCAGAGCAAATTCAGGAATCCAGGAGCCAGAAAGCAAGTGGGAGATGATCTTGTCTCGTTGTTAGCACATGCATTTGAAAGAGTTACTGCCAGTTCTGCCCCATGTATACACAGGAATAGATATAGTTTTATTTTCCTATAATACACACTCATATAACATAAACATGAGAAATATTTGTGTTATATATTATTTCTTCAGTACACGTCTAACGAGAAGATTAATAAACCTGAGGTAGGGCAAGAGAAGGAAATTCTGTCTGAATATCCTGTAGACCTTTTCTGCATCAAAAGGAGGTAGTTCAGCTTTGGATTCTCATTACAGACTATGTGAAATGTCACTAAAACTAAAATAGACCCTAAACAGCCACATTGTGAGGCAGAATTTCAGCCTCACTTCCTTCTCCCACACTGACCTGACTCAAACTTCAAAGCTCCCTTAAAGCCAGAAGAAGGGAATCAGCTGGTGAGAGTCAAGTTTTAGGCTGCCATGTAAATGCAGTTCATTGCCCAAAGACCTTGGGGTGTTCTAGAAGATTCTAGAAGGTGTCTGCCAGGATGGGGAAGAGGTTCAGAATAAGACATGTAAATGAAGATGAATACTTGCAAGCTGCTGTGTAAGCTCCAGGTGTAGTTCATGAAGTTGTAGCTGGCAGAGTTAGTGATGTCTTTACACTGATTCAGCTGATCAGATTTAGGTGTCTTAACCTGCAAACTGCCTCCCATCCTGACTTCCTGTGACAGTGAGAATCTACATTTCTGAAGGGAATATATATATTTTTAACATTAGATTTACAGTAAGACTCTCAAGAATCTAGATTTTGTTTTGTAGACCCTAAAAAATGCCAGTGGTGGCTCATTTATAGATCTAATGCCCTCTTGTCCTCTCTCTGTCTGTAATTCCCCTATTTTAAGAAGGTGAAAAGGTTACTTCCTTTTTTCTATAGGATATGGCGAAGATAAATATAGCAAAGGTTTTTAAGCTTTCTCATACTGTAGCTCACCACAAAATAATTTAACTAGATATATGCTAAGTAAATAGAGTGTATAGCAGTTCTCATTTACAAAGATAAGAAAAAGATTTTTTTGTTTTAAATTTTTTTATGTATAGCCCAGAATTCCACGGCCCTATCTCCATACTTATTGTGAAAGTGTGAGAAAGAAATATGCGCTTAAAGACTCCAGTATCTCTTATTTGGTTAATGTCCTACAAGTATTTAAATGAGTCATTTGATGGCTCTGCACTTCATGATTGGTTAAGCTATTTAACATACTTTATTGCTTCTGTGATTTATTGCCTGATGAGGACACTCAAGAAAGTCTGAGAACCTCTTTGGGGTTTATTGAGCTGGTACATATTTTATGCTGATTTCAAATAAATCAATGTCTATTATAGCATAAAAAATGAGAACTTTGGAAAGAACGTTGAAGAGAACTATTTCCGGAGCTTTGTGTTCTGCTTCATGCATAAAGCATGAGGGCTTCATTAACATGGAAGTATGTGCATGTGAACCTTTGGGTCCTTATTAATCATTTTGTGACTAATACATGAAGCTCAATGATTCCCATAAGCTTCCCTAAAAGAAACCATAACGTACACACTGTGTGAGATGGTTCCCCAAAGAAGCGTGTAACTGTAATGTCTCAGACACCGTGTGCAGGAATCTCTTGATAGATGTGCTGTTCAACATGTCCTTCCCTGCCCTACTCATTGCTTTTCAAACAAGACCATCTAGAAATAAAGCAGAGCATCACCAGTCCTTGTTTTGTTCAGCTGGCACCTTGGTTGTTCACAGCCCTCAGGAGTTCCGTCATTGATTAAATGAGAGCAGGGCTGAATCAGAAAAAATCCCAACCATGTAAGTTTATTGTCTGAGTGACATAAGTGCTCATATGGATGGAGTTCAGGTTTCAGGATGATTAAATCACGATTTTCGTGGCAGTTATCTGTGGGCTGTGAGGTCTTCTC
Source organism: Leptocoma aspasia (assembly GCA_013399835.1). Classification (NCBI taxonomy): domain Eukaryota; kingdom Metazoa; phylum Chordata; class Aves; order Passeriformes; family Nectariniidae; genus Leptocoma; species Leptocoma aspasia. The sequence continues at coordinate 377,821 of VXAX01007254.1, forward strand.
TATGCACCATCCTGAGGCTGGAGAAAAACAAGACTCTTCGAGTCTCTAGTCTGTGCTAAATGAGAGTAGTGGGATAAACTGAAAATTGGTCCCCCAGTGTTTCCTGGGGTGGTAATTCCCAGGAAATTGGAGTCTAGTAGAGGACTATAAGTCTAGTAGAAGTAGTAGAAGTCTAGAAGTAGTAGAGGACTACTAGTCTAGTAGAGGACTAGAAGGACAATGTCACGGTTGTGCTGAATGGTACTTCTTTCAAGAAGTTTTTGGGGTCTCTTCCGGCCTCGTGCCCTCTGCAAATTTAATATATCTACTCTCTGCTTCATGAACTGACCTCTCTGAAAACTCCTTGACAAGTTATATCTTCTGATTTTGGCAGATTCCTACCTACTCAATGGATATAATAATTTGGTCAGTTTTTCACCTAAACAATTTCACCTGAACTGCGTGTCTTTAGTTTGCTTATGAGAACGGTGAGTGAAAAAGCATCGATTGTGAAACCCTTCAACTTTCCCCAAACAGAAAGACCTGTTTTCCTCTTTTGAAAGAGTACTAGATTGGTTTATTCTTGGCAAATTCTTACTGGCTGCTACTCAGGTCCTTAGTATTTTCCAGGTGTAATAATTTGTTCACTCGTTCATTCCAGAGTTTTTCTGGGGCTAAAATATAAACTTACTGGCCTACAGTTCCTTGGCTTCTTTTCCTGCCTCTTTTTATGATGGACACTATTTCCAGTTCCAGTTTTTCACCTTTCCGCCAAAGGCTTGTCAAAGATAATTGCTAACACTTGTAAGTCTGCTTTGCCCTGTTCTTCCAGGCTGTGTCTGTTTGTGCAAGTATTGTGCTGCAAGGGCAGTGGATCAGTTGTAAGAAACATTTACTCTCAGCGACCACACTCTGCTTATTTGTTTTTTTCCTCAGACTGGCTCTAGTTTGGTCCCAGGGACTTCATGCCTGTTAGCAGCTACCAATTAACACTCCCAAAGTGTGTCTTCCTGTTTAGTTTCATTCTGAGGTCTAAGCCTGTCTGGAAAGAAAACCAGAGCACATTAAATGGAGCTGATTAGGAGATCTTCTATAAAAGTGCATTCCCCAGCCAAACTCAAGGGATGTGGAGCTGCCCTCTCAGCACACTAGACCAGAGTCCATCAGTCTCAACCAATCTGAGGGCAAATAAATCATGGAACTATTCATTCTTCATGATGTTGATTATTTTAGGCCTTTAAATGAAAACTTATTCAAAAAGGTGTTAAATGCATCCTTGTGTCAGCTTCATCTGACAATAGTTCTTCCTCTGTTGGTAATAGGCCAGCTCTCCTTGGTTCTCTTCTTACTGCAGATGAATCTGTAGAATGATTTCTTCATATGTTGTATGTTTATTGAAACTTTAATCCTATTTTGTGTTTTGGCTTCTCTGAGTTTATTCCCTCACGCATTTCTGCTCTTCCCATGCACTCATCCTGGTAATCTGCCCCGTGTGTCCACTCCCACTTGTGCTTGAGATTCCAAGGGTTCATGCTTTAGCCAAGCAGCCTCCTGTGCTTTCTGTTTTTGCTTTGCACAGGTTAAGAGATAATATCAGAACATAAGCTTAGACACAATGACCCTTTAAGATCTCCTGAGAGGACAGGCTGAGAGAGCTGGGGTTGATCAGCCTGGAGCAGGGAGATCTTTTTGTGACCTTGCAGTACTTAAAGTGGGCTTTTTAGAAAGTTGGGGACAAACTTTTTATCAGGGCCTGTTGTGACAGGACAAAGGGTAATGAATTTACCCTGAAGGAAGGTCAATTTAGATTCAGTATAAGGAAGAATTTTTTACAAAGAGATTCAGGAAACACTGGCACAGTGTTGGAGCTGGTGAATGCCCCATCCCTGGAAACATTCAAGGTCAGGTTGGAAAGGGCTCAGAGCAACCTGATCTAGTGGAAGGTGAACCCCTCATGGCAGGGGTATTGGAGTACATGACCTTTAAAGATCCTTTCCAATCCAAACCATTCTATGATTCATGATTCTGTGATCCCTTCCAGCCCTTTATTTACATGATGATATGGCATTTTTCTTTGTGATGCCATAGCAATAATTTATTAATATTGCTGGAACATTGCTCCTTGGAGAGCCACAATCTGTTCCAGTAAGACTGTTGCTTCCATGCATAAGAAAGGAAGAACATGACCTTTGTCCAGACCTGAAACCAAAGGCTATCCAGGATTTTCAGGTCATTTAGGAAGAAGGTAGGATGGCACATACAGCCACAAATCTGTGTTTGCAGAACAGCACTTCACAGCAGGTCGTGAATAGACATGAGTGAAATTTAGCAACTGGTCTGGCTGAGGATTCAAATTTCTATGAGTCAACAGACTGGCTTTTAACCAGAGGCAGTCATGTCTAGCATCCTGCAGGAGTTGAAAACCTACTGTAGCCTTGTAAGTATCCAAAATGTTATGCAAAAGCAGTGACTTTTTTTGGTGGTGCTCTGTGTGTTTGGTTTCTTTTTTTTTCTTTTTCTTTTTTTTTCGCACAGAAGTTGTTCTGAGGACACAAAGTTCTCATCCAGAATCAGAAGTCATGGCTTGTGTTACAAGAGTACAGGAGAACTGGCAAGAAACATGGAGCCCATGAGAGCAAACTAGCAGCACAATGGATTTGTAATATTTAATCAAATTCTTGATGATCACAAATCTTGCAACACATTCCAAAACTACTAAAAACGCTATACAGAAACCAGCTGAGCCAATATTTAAAGCCTTTTTAATTTAACAGAACCCATTTTTTATAGTATCCAGGATATGTTTCTGGCTTTCCTACTTGTCACATGATCTCCTGTCCAGATGTGCTGGTGTATATCTAGTAGTGGACCAGCCAAACCACAGCTCTTTCCTCCTGCTTGCAGCATGTTACTGTAATTCAACCATACTTCTCCCAGCTACAGAAGCACTACATTAATATGTGGTATAACAACAATAACACAGGAGGGGATAAAGCTAACCATAACTTTAACTACGTATCTAAAAATAATAATAATAATAATGGAGTGACCCTATTCAAAGAGGTTAATTTGTGTGCAGGGTATAAAATCCAAATACGCAGTTGTTTTGCAAACTTCCCATTTTTCTCACCTGCAACAGAAGATTTGTGCTGAGGAGAAGATTTCCTGTAGTTTTCTACAGGAAATTAGCCTCCCCCTTTGTTTAGATCCCACAGATTGTGAGGTGTGCTCATGGGCAGCCAGCTCAGGTCTCCTATACTTTTGCTGCCTTTTTTTTCTCAGTAGTGGCTGCCACACAGACTAGAAGGAGAAGGGAATTCCAGGCTTGTGGGTTAATTATTAATATGGTTAAGCCTGGCAGCATGCTCAGAATTAGAAAGGAAAAGCCTGAGGGCTGATTCTTCCCTCCTGTTCACGGGATAACCCCACTGGGCTGACTTCGACCTCCCAAGGCAAGGGCCATATCCACACTCCCCCATGGAAAGTTAGTGGGATTCTTATGAATGGCTCCATTAGGAGCTGGGTGGGCTGGATGCCAAAGAAATCAGTGGAGTTGCTTCTGATTTACACAGGGATAAGCATTCTGGAGTATTAAATCCGAAATCCTCGTCCCCACCGCAGCCAGGAACTCAGCAGCTGGGTCGTGCAAAGTGCCACAGAGAACCCTCCAGTGTCACAAAGCACCAAGGGCCCCATCCATGTCAAAGAGCCTTGAAGGTGCTGATTCAGGGACGTATCAGGCATCTTAGGAGATGATGAAAAGTGGGCTCAGCCAACTCAGTCCTAAACAGTGATTTCAGCTCATGTGCTTGTTCACTCTCCACCACTCCAGGACCCCAGGACTTAATCTTGTAGATCATAACTGTACCTTTGGAAGGTAGAGTTATTTTAAAGAAAACGAGGTCCAGGCTCTTCCTGCCTTGCTTGGCATATGCAGCTCAGGTGGCAGATGAGTCTAAATGAACCAGACATTGCCTGCAGTCAGCACAGAAGGGCCACCAAGACCTCACTGCCTTCTGAAGGTGACCTAGAGCTACTATGCTAATTTATGTCCCTTAATTTAGATGGCCTGGCTCTAGCCCAGAAACACAGTGGGCATATTTTAAGGGTAGTGAAGCATTTCTTGAAGAAGATTTAAGTGCTAATTCCTGCTGAAAACTGAGGAAATGATGAGTCAAACCCATTTGGGTGACGTTTCAAAGCCCAGTGATCATTTCCCCACTTTTGTAGAGCTGCCTGCCTATAATCTGGCTTTGTCATGGAGGCGTCCATGGCATACTGGGAGACTGAAGAGAGCTCCCTGGATGCCACCCTCATCAGTGATCTGTTCTTGCATGATCACAAAACACAACCAGTGGCTCTCACTACTGCTGGGCCCAGAATTAACACCACAGTACAAAAACTCCCCTTCCTGAGCCTGAGTCACTCTAGCACCTCACTGGCTTTGGTGGCCTTTCCACTCCAGGTCTTACTTCTGAAGCTGTCCTGGCATGGATTTGAGCTGCTGCCTACTGAGCCAAGGAGCAGTAATATTGGAAAAGCTCTGGGTGTTCATTTCCCCACTAATAAAAATGACATCACCAAAGGAAAATATAAAGTTCTGCAAACCAGGGACCAAAGACTTTCTAAACCCCATATATCCAGAAATACACATCCACTCCCACACAGTATCTTCCTGCTTCATTTAATCCTCTCCTCTCCTCTCCTCTCCTCTCCTCTCCTCTCTCTTTCCTGACTGAACTCCATCTGATATCTTAGTTCTTGATTTCCAATAAGTTCCTGCCTGAGCACTGATAAAAGAAGATTTATTTCTCTGTTTTCCTGTGAGGAGGACTGTTCTTAACAGGGATTTTTTTTTTCCTAAAGGAGAAAAAAAAAAGAAAATAAGACAACAACTAGATAAAACAACAACTAGGTTTTTGGTTTGTTTGGGTTTTGTTTGTTTGTTTGTTTTTGTGAAGTGACTGACATTAGGACACCTCCTGGTTCCCATTTACTCCCTTAATAAAATAATTTTTAAGAGTATTTCGCTCACCACACAGCATTAAACTTCAAGAAGGAAGGAGATTGACTGCTTTTATTATTTCAGCCTTGTTTTCTAGCGTGGCCAGGCAGTTAGTGCTGAGAGGGTGTGTGTGTAAATATACATTATAATCACATTAAAAATCTCTGCCAAGCAGAGCAAATGCAGACTAAAGGATGTCTGCAATTAGAAAAGGGATTGCAGAGTGGGTTCCTGCAGCCCCAGAGTCAATGGGAAGGTACCTTCCAAACTGAATTTTTAACATTTTTTATGGAAAGGTGACACCTTTATGGTCAATGTATCTGCATCCCTGTCATTGTTCCAGCACAGTGATCCCTATCTAGCTGGTAAATTCATAGCATCACAGAGTATGCTGAGTTGGAAGGGACCCACCAGGATCATTGAGTCCAACTCCTTGCCCCACACAGGACACCTCAAGAGTCACACCATGTGCCTGAGAGAATTGTCCAAATATTTCTAGAACTCTGTCAGGGTTGGTGCTATGACCACTTCCCTGGGGAGCCTGTTCCAGTGCCCAGCCACCCTCCAAGTGAAGCACCTCTTCCTAATATCCAACCTAAACCTCTCCTGACTCAGCGCCAGCCATTTCCTCAAGTCCTGTGATTGATCATCAGGGTGGAGAGAGCAGTGCCTGTCCCTCCACTGCCCCTTGTGAGGATGTTGAAGGCCCCAGTGAGGTCTCCTTGCCTCTTCTCCAGGCTGAACACACCAACTGACCTCAGCTGCTCCTCATCAGGCTTCCCCTCCAGGGCCTTCACCATCCTTGTGGCCTCTTTTGAATGTTTAAGCTGTATTGATAAAGAAACCATTATTGTTGCATATATTACAGAATGAAAATTACCCTGGGAATGTACACTGCAGCAAATTCTGCCTTGTGTGTTGCCCAATCTGAATTTAAATTCCTAAATCAGAGCCACGAAGTTGATGCCATCTGTGTAGGAGAGTCATAGAATGGTTTGAGTTGGAAAGGACCTTAAAGATCATCTCGTTCCAACCCTCTGCCATGGGCAGGGACACCTTCCAGTAGACCAGGCCGCTCAGCCCCCTATCCAACCTGGCCCTGGACACTTCCAGAGAAATCAGCACAGGCATCTGCATATGGCCGGGATGCTGGAACCTGGCATCACGAGGGAACTCTGAGCTCTCCCAGCAATTCATCTTGGTTTCCTCTTGGTTTCGCCCACTTCAGCAAACATGAGATAATGCATCAGACCTTGCCAGTAAATGACTGTTATTTGCACAAGGAAAACCCTGCAATGCACTGTACCGACTCCACTGTTTGCTCAGCTCTAGATGGCAGAGAGTTAGACAAAAACAAACACACACACACCCCAAAAGCACATCAATATCTGTCTTGTTATCACATTTACATGCTTTTGAAGAAAGTTTGTAATGCAAAAAGACATTTTCTAGCCTACCTTTCTTTTCAGACAGAATGGATTTTTTTAATTATGGGAGTCACAGCGTTATTCATGAATATTTAACAATTTAAACACAATTTGTAAGTTCTTGCCTCAGTTCTCAGTGCTAAAATCAGTCTTGTCTCTGTGCCTAGCTGTCTTATTCTAGAGTTCTTTACATGGAACCATTATGCCAATAATCAGTATGCAACACCCATGGAAGCATGTCTCTGCTCTATCTAGGCTTCCTGAAGCCTGTTTTAATATCTCAGTTCATCTGAACCATCTGTATTCTCAGTTGTTTCATGTAAAAGGCAGCTGAAATGGAGATACGAGTGTTTCAGATGAGCAAAGCACATCTGGTTTCAGGTGCCAGTGAAGGAATTTGTCTTTGAGATCCAAGGCCATGATAAAAGATCTCTGTTGCTACTCTATAAGAAGTGCTTCATAGAAATAGCTAAAAATGCAGTTCTTTCCCCAGAGAAGTCATGGTCCAAAATAGGATGTCCACCATAAATGTACATTATGGACAGTGTACAGGGAAAAGGGACAGCAGGTAATAACTTTTGAGACCCTGAATGTGTCTTTTATTCATAATTTTTGAAGAAACTGTAATTAAGGCTATTTTTGCATGACTGGGGTAAGAGAAGGCAACCTTTTCTGAGATTTTAGGAGGTCTTCAGCTCTGCAGAGCAGGGTATCTTGATATACCAGGGCTGGGAATAAGGTCAAAGCAAAGAGATACCCTGGGAAACAGCGTCAGTGGAAGCCTGGATGTTGCTGTCATCTGCAGCTGCTTTGGTAAGATGAGGAGGTTGCTTCAGAGAGAAAACCAAAGACCATCCTGTAGAAACTGAAGATGATTTTTTCAGCTGTGATTTTTATTAGGATAACATTTGCTCACAAATTTAGACAAAGTAAGCATTTTATGAATTTGATCTAACAAAGTTACCTTTCATAAACACAGAAATAAACTCTCACTGTGTTCCCTGTTCCCTTCTCATCCACATTCTCACCTCACTGTCTGCTCCAGATCCATCCCAGCTGATGTTGCTCAAATCACAGCATCTTTCTGACAGTGGGACACAGATAGCAATGCCTTCTCCTGGCAAAGCAGACTCCTGTAAACAATGCTGCTTGTGTTAACATTATTTTAACTTCCTAGATCCTCTTAGTTTATTAAAGGGAAGATGGGCCCTAAAGGTATTTCAAAGACAGCAGTCCTTCAGAGGTATTTCCTTCTGCACCATGAAGGATAGATCCAGTGAGGGTGTGAGCGTGTTTTGCAGGGATTGAAGCAAGGAAGTTATGTAAGGCAGGGAAAAGGATACCCCCACAGGCTCCCTGGCTGTTCCCTGAAATTGCCAGAGACTGCAATCAAAGGAAGACATCTTAGTAGATAGTTTGGGAATAGTTTATAAAAATTTTAGGTTTTTTTACTCATTTTAGGTTTTTTTTTCCTCGTAGCTCAAACTATTTATGTATTGTGATAAATGATCGACCAGTGTCTCAAAGTGACCTGGAAAATTACACAGGCTGGACTGGCCAGGCTTTCTGAAGTGCTGAGTCTGTTTTGTTTGGGCACATGATTCAGACCCAGAAATGAGAAAAAACAAGAGCAAGATCCCAGACCTGCCATGGTTTTGACTTCTGCAACCCTTTGCTCTCTGCAAGTTGTAAGACATGGGGGAATTGTGGCTGCCAGCAGCCGATGCTCTGTTTTACCAATCCAACACAGTAACCAGCAGCCCTTGCCAGTTTGTTTTCCTGTTTATTGAATTTCTATCTGCCCAAACTTCTGAAAGATATTCTTAAAGGATTTTAACAAAGGCCTTTCGCATGGGAGTCATTTTGTATTTTGTAGGCATCATCACATACAGAGGTATTTTCTTAAGTGTAAGTTTTATTAAGCTCTCTCACTAAAGGATATTCCTTCTTCTTCCCCACATTTCTTTTGCACTATGATCTCACTTTAGATTACTAATGCAGCCAGATGCATCCCGGATAATTCGGCTCCATGCAAAGTGTCATTTCCCTGTGATCTCTCTGTTGATACAGTCGTTGCTAGAGTTATCCAATGATTAAACCAGTACCAAATGACATCTCTGCATTTGAGAGGGACAATTCTGCTATGAAGAGTCATCATGTACAAGAATGCCTCCATCATACTCGGTAGATACCCTGATCTGATTTTGGTGGCATTCCCTGTTCCCTTCAGGCATGCCCTTGAGATGCTGGCCAAACCTGGCTGGAAAATCCTCCTTAGCACAAGCATGTTTTGAGGAACTCAGTCCCACTGACTGTTCAGAGTGTTCAAAGCTGGGCTGATACATTGACAGATGGTCCAAATAAAGAGGAATTTTTAAAAAGTGAAATGGAGTTGCCATAATGGTATGATTAAAAAGAAAACATAGGGAGAGGGGAAGTGGAAGGAAGTGTTGATATCATGGTATGGCATGGAGTTTCAGTAGCAATCAGAGATTCATGCTGTTGCATACAGGTGGACCACAAGCATGCCATCAGTTCTGACTCACATCTGCAGTGATCCATGTCTTATGCCAGAATTTTTACCACCTGTGCTGAACAAAACGGTTGATACCACAGTGAAGTGACTGCACAGTTTTTAAATGGCTCTTTTTTCCCTCCTCACTGTACATCATGGATTTGTCTGCAGCAAAAACACATGTTCTTTTAATTGAGTTCAAAGTGGGGAAGGAACCAGCAAAGGTTTAAATTACAAGTGGAAAAAGAGGAGTTTGCAGAGTGAGGCCAGTTCTGTGAACCACTCTCCCAAATCCCCCACTCGCTCAAAAAAATGTTTGAGTTTTTCTTGCCCTAGACTCTGCAAAGTTCAGCCCTTCCTAATTTAATCACTTAAACTCTGGTAAACTGCAAACTCCAGCATGCTTACAGATTTCTGTAGATAGTTATCACATCTCCCTCAGCCCTTGTTTAGCCAAGCTGCATACACGACATTCTTTTAATCCTTGTAAAATCAAGGCAAAACAAGCTATCAGTTTTAAATGCACACAGAAATGCATCTTCTCCCAAATCTATCACTGACCCACAACCATTTATTAGCTGCCTTAGCCATCTCCATAATTCCAGTAGAGGGAAGCATTACACAGATGTGGTTCTACAGCTGAGGAACTATCTCCAGATATTTGGGGTCAATAAAATGAATCAAGGTCACAAACAACCAAAGCTCTGTCTGCTTTAGTGGCCAGGTTGATGTGGAAAAGAGAGGAGGTTTGTAAAGGAAGGGGAAACATTTCCTGGGAGGGCAAAAATTAATCTCCCAGTGCTCAAGGTGTTTGAGAGAAAGATTAAATTACCCTGAAGGGAGGGCACTAGGGGAAAAATAATCTTTGATTTAGATATTCCAGAAAATATGTGGAATAAAGCTTTTCAATGAAATCCAGGCATGAAATCCACAGTGTCTCATGTTGATTGAGCAACTTTATTATATGAGATGCAACTCATGTAAATCCACGTCATTTTCTTATCCATTCAGCAGAGGCCTTAAAAAATAAAACATAGCCTTGTTACCTATTTTGCATGTTTTTATTTCTGCTCTACCAGTTTAGTTACAGCTGTGGTAGCAGGAAAAGTTGTTATAAGGCAGGACACTTACCCTGCAACTTCTATGCTCCCACTGGGAGCCCACAGAATCAAGTTCTCATTATGAAATCTATTTTCACCTCCCACATTGTGAGCACTAAAATACGGGGCGGGGGGGAAAGGCTCCTGGCATGTAAAAATATAGAATTTCTTCCTTAGGAGAAATGAATTGAAAACTAATTTTCAAGGAAGCAAAGCTTTCTATCAGCAGTACTGTTATTTCTTATTATTGGTTTGAATTGCTTTAGCACCTGGAACCTTCATCTATGCTGAGGATTGTGCATTGCTGCCTGCTGCAGGCTAATCCAGGGGCAAAAATCCCTCTCTAAATTGGCAAAGGAAAGGAGCATGGTTTGCTCCCATTTTATAGATGGAGACCTGGTAAAAGAAGATGTTAAGGCACTTGTCCATGTTTATTCTGCCAGCAATGCAACGCAGATCTCTTGAATTTGAGTCCAATACTTTAACCACAAAACCCTCCTCTTTCCAGTTTCAGTGTTTAATTAATGATGACGATGTCTGCAGCTTCCTCTTATCAAGCCATCCTTTCATCAGTGATGGTATTGTGGTTATTTCCCTGCCATGTGTATGGCTGTCTTCCAGTTATTTTACCAGCTCCTGAAACCATGTTCACAAGTGTAGAATTTCCTAATCTTTCCAAAGTCCCTTCTTAAATGTGAAGCTGAACTCTGCTTTAAGTGCACACCAATTTTATGCTACTGATGAATGTAAAGCAGTGACAGTAAAACCTCCTGTGATATGTGGATTAGCTGAAGCTTCCATACCATTTGTGCAGCTACCTGAAGTGTAAGGTATGGTTCTTTCTTCCTACCACCAGTTAAGCACCTTAAAAGATTTCACCAAGGAAATTGAACATCTTTTAAAATAGCCTATGAATATCATTAAAATGGTCCTTCCTGCCATTTCTGGTCGAATTTGGAAATAAATGTAACTTGGTCTTGGTTTTTCAGGTGTTGGAGGCTTCAGGTTTTGTCCCCTCTTATGGCAAGTCCCCTTACTCCATGGTTCCATAATATTTACCTTTCTCCTTCGTGAGCATCAAGGGAAGAGCTTTGAAGGGTTTATTTGCCACTGGCACCACTTTCCTCTTGTTGAAGCAGGACTAGGTTCACGATGACACAGACTGACTCAGGACTAGCTGTAGACCCTTCCATCAGCTCTGCATCAAGCTGAAAGAACTATACAGCATATCAACATTATTTTAACTGATCCTGCTTGGAGGTGATCAAAAGATATGACATTTTCATAAGTAGCTTTGGTTCATTATCCACTTTATCTTACTTTAGCTGAACTTTTTCTTGGAAAATCTGCAGTCTGGGGATCTGGTAAGAACATGCCTCTGTCAGGCAGTTGGGTTAGAGGGTTGCTATAGATCCCTTCTAACTGAAATATTCTATTCTATTCTATTCTATTCTATTCTATTCTATTCTATTCTATTCTATTCTATTCTATTCTATTCTATTCTATTCTATTCTATTCTATTCCATTCCATTCCATTCCATTCCATTCCATTCCATTCCACCATTTCTTGGTGAAATTAAAAATAAAATGAGCAAGCTTCATTCTCACTTATGATGAGTGTTCATAGGAATGCTTTAGCTTGTAGCTGACATTAACTTCATGTGCATCACCAAGATATTATTCTCTATGTTCTGTGATCAAAAAGAAGCAGAAGAGGATTTAAAATTATTGAGTGAAGTCTCCACAGCTGCTGTATGAATAAATAAAACAGGCCAGGACTCAAGTCCAGTGGAAGACGGCACAGTTCAGCTCACATCCAGAGCAGGGTGACCTCATCCACATCATCTGTTGGGACACATCCTTGATCCACACCAAGAACCAGGCCTAAATGCTCCTTGGGATGATGCTAAGTGGCCTGGGCAGGAGTAATTCTGCATTATACACTAACAATTTATCAGTCTGAAAAGTCATAGGCCGTGGCTTCTGCCCATTCCCTGGCTCTTTCCATTTACTTTAAGATTAAATCTACCATGATCTAGAAGGATCTGTTTTATTGTCCATTGATGGTTAATTTAGGCAGTTAACTCAGATGAAGCCATATGGATCATGTGGATTGCTGCCTTCTTGCCTGGATTACAGGTAGAGTGGAAGCAGCAAAATGTGTGATATCAACAATAAACCAAGACAGGGAGAAATAAAGAAAGAGGGCAAGCAGCATCCTATGGAGACATTTGTCCTCTGGATATGTTTGGATACATTCTGAGGTGTCCTGGCCAAATCAATGGGAAATCCAGTGTTTTCTTTATCAACTCATGACTATTAGGTTTTTTTTTTTTCTTCCTGAATTAATGCCATTTAATTATTAGATTATCTGTTTATGAATGGGAAATACTGTCTAGGATACCTGTGTAAAGTTTTTGGTTGCTTAAAGTTTCTGGGCTATTTTTTCTGAGCAATTTTGTGTTGTAATTTTAAGAAAAAATTTAGATACTTAGCCTGGCCTTCATTGCTGACAACAACACTTGACAGGCTGGTAACACAAACAGAAAATCTCATCTGTCATCAGTAAAAAGTCAATCCTGCAGTCCATGCTGGGACAGAATTCCCACCCAAGGCATTATACTGAACTGGAATCTTACTTTGTTCAGGTTCATCTTTTATTGTGTTTTGATTTTCATTCCTTTTGACAGAAAATAAAATTCACTGTAGTTGACCATTTGAGCATCAGGCTTTGTTTAGATCTGAGACTGGCACACACCCAATGTTTCAATCAAAGCCAGAAGACTAAAGGAGAGGGAGATAAAGAGCAGTTCTTGTAAAACCCTGTCATCCAATTTTGCAATGTTCCAGAGAAGGAAAAAGTTACTTACAGACCCCGTGGTTACCACCTTATACCTTGAAGCATGACATTTTATTACCTTTCTCCTCTAACTGGTCATCAAATAATCCTACTTTTTTTTAACTCCTTTTCTACAGAATGAATCCATCAGTCTTGCTTTGTCCTTCATATGTTTTTTGCACTTTATTTTGCATTTGTTAAGAGTCCCAGTTTACCCTTAATGCACTGCTGCTTAGCAGTGCTCACAACACTCAGACATGCATTAATTGATCTTTGGATATGCTCTCCTTCCCTATCTGCTTCACTGATTTGTTCCGTTCAATTTCATCCAACACGTCTTGCAGTGAATTGTGCTGTAATTTCCTCTGCTGAAGTTCTGCATCCTTTGTGTTTAACTCCTGGGTCTCTCCATAGTTCTAATTACAAACCTGGAGGATTTAGTTGGAATTTTAATGGCAATATAATAGTAAGCCTAGAGCCAAAACAAGTACTCAGTATTTTGCCATGAATGGAGAGGCAGACCAGGCAGCAGGCTTTAAACACAAATGTGCAAAAAACATTTAAGGAGACTTAACTTAAATTCCTTCTTTTCTCCTTGACCAACTCATTTTATTAGGGAAAATTTAATTTGTTAAATTGAAATGCTCAGACATTTTAAAGAGAAAAGACTCAAAAAATGTAGCATGTATTTCATGCCAAAATGTTATTCCAGAGTTTGCCACCCATTTGTGTTTCAGTAGAAATACTTGCCTCCCACTCCTTGGCACTGGCTCAAAACCGTTTTTCTCAAAGGAGGTGCTGAAAAAGCATCTGAGTATTAATTTGTCTTTTGTGGGAGGTTTTAGTGTTGTTATAAATCACTATAAATCACAAACCAGGCTTTAAATGGGAGACTTCATAAGCCAGTCGCACTGAGTAAGGCTGTGAAAATGAAAAGCTTAAAGCAAATGTTATCTTGATGTGTTGTATTTAAATTGCCTCTAGCAGACTTAGTGGCCTGGTTATGCCAGTGTCTGACCTGCTCTTCCAAATGGTGAAGGGAAGAGTGGTGGCCACCTCCTCTTCCAGTGATTAATGTGATTCAAATCTCCATTTGTCAAAGGAAGCTGCTTCAAGTCCCACTTTTGAATTTGTGGACAGACTTTTCTCTAAGGATCTCGTATCTTTGCAAGCATTACCAGTAACTTACCCAGTGCACAATCTGAATTTACGATCTTAAGCACCAAGACAGCACTTCTTGTTCTGATAAAAAATATACGTGATTCCATACGTACGATTCTGAGTGTTTCAAAACCCCAAGCCAGAGACTTAGTAACACCCTATATTTACATGACATTTTTCATTCTGAGGTATTTCTCTGAGTCTGGTACACCAACCATGTGTAGGTAATTATCAGTAATCATCGCTAATTGTTTTTACAATTCTTTTTCCATTTTGGCATTAACATTGAAACGGCAGCTTAACATGAGCTCATCTAAACGCAGACTTTGTGAAGACAACATTTCTGAATAGGAGCTGTATAGGGAGTCCAACAAGACAAAGCGTTCCAAGTTGGAGCGTGGCCAGGACACCAAAGTCATTGCTAGAAGTCATGGGATCACTAATGCCCACAAAGTGGTCAGGACCTCCACTGAGTTTTATGAGTGTAATGTCTCACCCGAAGAACAACTTCTTCAGCAGCACAGTACCCCATTGTACTGCTCTGGACTCCTTCATGTGCAAGGAGAAGAGTCCCATTCACTGAACCCCTCGTGCCAGCGCGCCCGGCTGACCAGACTGCCTTGGTGTGTCTCCCAGCCCAGCAGACCACCTGTCTTGGCTCACCACATGTGGCTGGGCGCCAGCAGGAGATGGCAAAGCTCTCAGCTTTCTCAGATAAAGACATTTTTGGGGCCTCAAGGGATTTGTCCATGTCGACTGAATTTTCTTCATACCTTCGTGCTTCACCTCAACGGCTTGCAAAGCAGAGGGGAATCAGTTTGGAAAGCTCTTCCTTTGGGTCTGCAGCAGCCAGGGTTGGTATCCCAGCGCTCCGGGCGGTCCGGTGATAATAGACTACTGAGAAAACTCACTGAATCCACACATCCTAACACTGCCCAGGCCAAACTGCCTTTTACCACACGGGGCCATACTTCAGGTGGCTTAAATACACTTGAAAAGCTGTTGAAATTGCAACTGCCTTCTCACCCTCTCTGGCAAAGCAAATCCATCTCTTTCTGTCAATGTGTGGACCCTGCTGTGAGTTTAGCCAAGCAATGCTGAACAAGCACAATTTCCATAGGACGAGAACTCTGTGCAGCCCAGCATAGATTAAAATACTGGCTTTTTCAGTTTCCTTTGACATTTACAGTTAGCCACAAGACCCTGTTGCTTGGTCCTGTGGCTTTTGAACATTTCTCTGGCTTCATCCACCAGCCTTACAGCAGCTCTGTGCAGAAAAGAGGAAGACAAATTGAAACCTTTAGGTATGTGGTGAATCTGTAGAGTTGTTTTAGGATGCCAAGGCAACTGCAATAATTATGGAACCAAATTCACCACTGAAATTTCAAATCACTTTCCCAAGTCACTGCTCATGTAGCTTGTCTATGCACACCATCCGTTGGTGGGACAGAGTGAAGGCTGGGCCATCATTTTCTGCAAACAACAGAGTGAAAGGTTACCTTTTATTTATTTAAATTAAAACAGCTTTTAAAGATTCTCTGGGGGAATACACAAAGGCTAGAGACCTGTGTACATAACTGAGTTTTCACTGACACCCAGCCAGAGACAGGTCCTGAGAGCATGAATATCTGAGTAGTTGTAGTTAAAATGTAAGGAAATTTCAGGCTAAAAAGGTGTGGACAGTAGAAGAAGTAGAAAAAAATAAGCAGACCGAATGCTAGCTTGGTCTTAAATTGGAATTTAGATATCTAAATCTTACTATGGTTGGGATTTAAACCGATCCAATCCTACCCAAAGAATATAAACACCATAAAACATAGAGGCATCTGTCTTAGCAGGCATTGCTTCCACATATGGTCTGGAAATCACAGAGAAACATTTGAACATGAGCTAACCATGATGCAACACAAAGAACAGACACGTAGAATAGAGCTTGGATTTAAATAAGAAAATTGTGAGTAAGAACCACTCACTGTGGTTCAAGACATGGTAGAAATCTTGCAGGTTGCCTTGGCTTTTTGTGTCTGGATCTGGTCTCCAGCTTTCAACAGTGAAATAGAATTTCAAGAAAGAATCATATGTGACATGAGATTAGCTTTTTGGACTTGTGATGGAACTTCTTCACTGGAAAATCAACATTTAAATATTATTGTTTTCAAAGAAAATCCTTACCTCAAATACAGGTCTGAATTAGAAAGACAACTAAAAACTCAAGGGGCACCATAGGCTGTAGAGATAATTACAGATTTCCATGTCTCCAAAGTCCATGGAAAAGGCAAATCTTGGGTTTAGCTCTGTCAGATGACCATACAGAAGTTATGTACAGGTCTTCTGTATAGTTATGCACTTCATCAGTATGAAAAAGAGAATTCTTAATATGAAAAAGGGAGTCTGCCTTGTGGAGACACTGTCAATGGTATGAAAGGTCCAAAATGATGGTTTTGCAGCATCAACTGAACATCCACGCTGCATGTTATCCATTTATCCAGGCATTTGGAGAGAAATTCTGGTAGTTTGTGGGAAGGAGGGAGTAGAGAATAGAGAGAAGAAGGAAGGGAGAGAGGGAAATAAAATAGTGTTGATTTTAATTTTTGCTATGGTTTGTTAATTTTGGCATGTGGGAGGTGGAATAGCTCCTGGCTTTTCCTTTATTGTGATTATACCTTTTAATGTTGGCAAACACACCTGGAGCTGACAATAGGCATTTTTCAGTAGCACATTGTTATGAATAAAACTAAAAATAAAATAATGAAGCTAAACAGAAAACCTGAGTGTGTGTTTATCCTTAAGTGACACCCTAAGGCCTTGCTGTTGTACTCTCAAACTGCATAAGCCTGTCATCCTGGCAACAAACAGATAAAAGAACAAAGATATATATTTACCTCTTGGAAGGAGGGAATCCTTTTGTAGGGCTAATTCCTGTGGTCTTTCTGCAGGTAGAAGTCCTGAGCAGTTTTATCTGAGTAAGATCTAAGGAAAGACATCAGGGTTTGGCCTGCCATTATATCCTGATTCTTTTCTTTCTTCTACCACTTACAAAACAAGTCAAAATAAATGCCTATGGAATTATGATTGCCTGAAATAATGTACAGGAAGTAAGAGTGTAAAACAAGGAATGCTTTTGGATGATAAATATGCTCTTGAACATTACACATCGACTAAATGCTGACATATGTTACCTGTTCAGAGATACAACACTGAGGCTACTGTTTTTAGTTCCATAAACTTATGTCTTTATAAGACGTATTTGTATAATAGTTGTCTATACTTTTATTCATATATTCATGCACACGCTAACATACACAAGCATGCACATTAATAAAATGCCATTCCTCAGAGGTTAAGGCGTCTTTGCTTAAGGATTTTCAAAGGCAAAAAACTCTGAGTGTTTAACCCATAGACAGATTCAAAAGCAATTTCAAAGACCGCATTGTTTTTTTCAATGATTTGTTAAAATCTATGGGTCTCAGTTGGTTATTTCATGGTTGTAACTCAAAAACCAAGACAAAACTGAGTGCATGTACTCATTGATTTGGAAGTTGTCCCAGACTTGATGAGTATAAAAGATGAAAGCTACTTTTCTTCTTGCTTTCTCTCAGATTACTGTTTCTACAAAAATTCCAGGTTCACTCATAAGTCCCAGAGATGTTGGGGTACTTCAGCTCAACAGACCCACATTGCATGGGCTGTGGCAATGTGCAAGAGGTGAGTATTTGCTTTGTGTGGTTAGAAGTTACATCTATGAGAATGGTGGACAAATGCAAACTACCAACTGCTGATGCTGTGCCAGCTATATTTTCCAAGTGTGCAGGCTGTCACCATTTCATGGTTTCAGTCATCGCTTCAGCAAATAATTCAGGATATTAAGAAAGGAGTTAAGAGTGACCCTGGAGATGGAAGCCAGTCTTCCATTGGATATACTTAGACATACTTAGTCTTCTGAGTTTGGGACGGTCTTATATAAGACAGAAAATGTGCCTGAATGCACATTGTTAAAGATGAATTTGAAAGTTATTTAACTTATAGTCAAACAAAATAAAAAATTTACTATGTGGTTTTTTCCCTTAAAATGGATTTTATTTCACTAGAGGTGAGTAACAGCAGTGGTTAGGCATCTGTGAAGGCAATAAATTGCAGAATTTTGGGACTCCTGAGAAATGGGCATTGATATTTCTGATATTTATTGCTTTCCTTAGGAAATTAATCCTGAAGAAAGACTGTCTGATTCTGAGCAATATTCTGAAGACCTTTATCTTCATATTCATTATTAGCAGGTGGCATCTGGCTCTAGACCACAGGAGAAGAGTTTAGCAGGTGGTCTTTGGGGGGACTCATATCACTTCTGCTTTCTGTTTGTCAGAAGAAGGAGGGAGGTTCAGCAGAAGAACAGCTCCTACCAGAAGGAGGGCTGTGCCAACAGAAAGCAGTACCAGTGACTCAGAGGGTGGCACACTCTCCATCTGAGCTGGTGCTGCTCCCAGCCATTCACCTCAACTGATGGTAGGAGAGATTGAGAGGTAAAGACAGCATCTTTCAGACACAGGAGACAGATAGTAACCTGAGTTCTCATGATCTGTTTTCCTCTCATTATTACTTTTCATCTTATTTTACTGTTAACTTTGGGAACTGATGCTTTCTAGACTTAGAAGATCACTGACAAAATCAAGTTAAGCTACAGAAACCTACCAGGCTACACTGTGAACATCACAGAATCACAGGATAATTTGGGTTGGAAGGGTCCTTAAAGATCACCTCATTCTACAACCCTGCCATGGGCAGGGACACTTTCCACTATCCCAGGTTGCTCCAGGCCCTGTCCAACCTGGCCTTGGACACTTCCATGGATGGGGCAGCCACAGCTTCTCTGGGCAACTTATTCCAGTATCTTACTCCTATCTCAGTAAAGAACTTCCTCCTAAATCTATTTTAAATTGAACCTCTTTAAGTTTAAAGCCATTACCCCTTGTACTGTCACAGCATGCTCTTGTAAGTATCTTCAGCTAGACCAGGTTGCTCAGAATCCTGTCCACTCTGACATTGAATGTTTCCAGGCACAAGACATCTACCATCTCTCTGGGCATGCTGTTCACAGATATCCAGATATTTCTTTCTATTCAAGAGGTCTCTACTCTGTACCATGAATATTTACATATATATACACACCGCAATGGAAAAATAAAAATATACCCTTCAGAGTCTTGTTGAGATCTCTTAGAAGGAGCAGATCATATTGAAATGTGTCTTTTCTCCTGCCCTTTTATTCCACTAGTGGCCTTTCAATACTTAACGGGGGCTTTAAAGAAAGATGGGGGCAGTAGCAGTACAAGGGGTAGTGGTTTTAAAATAAAAGAGGGCAGATCCAAATTAGATATAAGAAAGAAATTTTTTATGAGGAAGGTGTTGAAACACCAAACAGACTGACCAGAGAAGTGTTGGAGGCCCTGTCCCTGGAAACACTGAAAGTCAGGTTGGACAGAACTCTGAGCAACTTGGTCTGGGTTAAGATCTCCCTGTTCATTGCAGGAGAAGAGTGAGTGTAAAAAAAGGCTAAAGATGAAGCTGACAAATAGATCTTTACATGAACACAATACAAACAAACAAACAAACAAAACAAACAAGCAAAAATATACATGAATATGAATATGAATTATTGTGCTGGAATATACCCAAACTGTTTTTTCTTTCCAGAATGCATATCTGGGACATTTTTGTTCACATCTTGATACTTTTTATTGGGCGATAATTTATAGGCCAGCTGATGTCAGCATAATCAGAGTTTAGTATGATTTTTTCTTCCTTTTGCTCAGCAGTGCTGTATTTATTGGCCTGTTAAGTTTCATTTCAGTGAGATGCAGCCTGAGCCAATGGAACATAGCTTTGAAAAACTCCTGCAAACAGGGTCTCTCCCTGCACTTTATACTCCCCCTCATGCTTTATATTCTCATAATATATTAAAGGATTCTAGTGTCACCTTCCAAGAAATATCCAACATTTGCTCATAAATAATTTTTAGCAGTTTTGACTTTTCTAAATATTTGTGGGTTTTATTTTTTTTATTCCCATTTTGCCTGACAAAATGACAAATTCAGGGCAAAGCCTGATTGACTGCCCCACATTAGACATTTCACAACTGTCTAGGCATAGTTCAGATGTCACCAAACCCAGCTGAGAGGCCTCTGCAGAGTTCAGCAGGTTATCATTTTCCTACTGTTTGATTTGTGGTTACTCTGCTTCAGTAACTGTAAAGAAATTAGTTCCCGGCTAGACAGGAACTGGTAAAATGAAAGTGGTGTTGATAGAGGTGTTACTGACATGGACAGGATTTTTCCCCTGTAAGTGATATTTGTCCTGTCTTGTCCCAGTGCATTTTCTAAAGTTATTACTTCTTCATTAGCTTTTTTTTTTTCTTTGCCTTTTTTTTTTTAACATGCAGAAGTAATCACTTCGTCTAGAAGCTTTTTTCACCCATTTCTTCTTTGCATTTTCATATCTATTTTTATGGTCTGCAGTCAGCTGTCAGTGAATATAGGGCTGGTTTGCTCTTCTCTTGCCTGAAGCTGCTCTCTCATTGTTAGGTGTCCCTGCATTCATGCACACACCTCGCACAGAGAGGAAATAGATGTGAACTGAGACTGCAGAGATAAAAACTGCTGAGGCTGACGAAAAGAAAAACTAAATCCAGCTTGCACAGATGAAGTCTATGTGAGAAAGTTACACAGTTCCTTCAGCCTCATTCATGGTACACTGAATTTGTCTTATAACAGGACTATTATTTTTTCAAAACATGTGTTTTCAGGGCCATATTTAAACTAAGAATAAATACAAGTTTTCCAGCAAAGGCACAGAAAAAAAAGGCCTTTCATTATCTTGCCTATATTTTCAACCAATTCCTGTTCAAACAATAATAAGCCAAAGAGGGAGGTATTTTCTCTTCTATGGAAATGTTGATATTTTGAGCTTTTTCAGGAGATAAAAATACTCAGACACAAAGCTCACTGTAGTTTGGACACATTAAACCATTCTTCTGAGAGGAAAAATGCAAAAGCTCCCTGAATTATAGCAAGAGTTCTTTTCAATTTACTCTAATTAGTTAAAATTTGAAAAGACAGACTGCTTTTAAATCAAAGCAAAGCAAACCAAACCAGACCAGATCAAACCAAACAAAATCAAACCAAAACACCCTTATGATATTACATTTTGAAAAATGACAAAATATGCCATTTAGAGTGTGAACACCTTGAAACTTTGAGTGAACTCGCAATGAAACTGGCTCTTCCTGCAGAAAATTATGGCTGCTAGTGAATCAACTTTTTTCTTTTTTAAGAAGATTTATAAAAAAAATTTGAAGAACTTTACCAGAAGACCATTGGTATTTAAACACACAGGATTCAGGGATAAGAAGAATAATTCTTCCTCATTGCTAGGAGTCACATTCACAAAGTAAACACTTTCACAGCATTCAACTGTTCCTTGGCTCAGCCAGTGTCCAATTCAATCAGGGAAATGAGGACCTGAGAGTTGCATTGTAAGCTGGTTTGTCATCTAAAGTTCACCTTTTTGCTGTGAAGTCTTCTGGTTTGGTCCTGGGTGTCTGCTACTGTGACAGCTGTCACATGGGCATCACCAGGTGCTCAGAAGATCCACCTCTGTGTCAGGTTTCTGTGCAGCTTGAGCTTGTCTCTGAAGCAACTTAGTGATTTCTGAGCATGAAAAGCTTTTTCATATAAGAGGAAGAAATCGGGGG
>VXAX01007254.1:399602-474927 GCA_013399835.1 Leptocoma aspasia
AAGTTGAAGAATGACAAAGTCCAGTTAAAAATGACCTGAGTCCATGCACACTGTGGTCCCTTGGGTAGCCAAAGGTCCCAGCAAGAGCAGCCTGTGCCTGGCAGACCTCAGTGAAATAGCCTGGAGGTCAGAGCTCTGCTGTCCTTTGCATCCTGAGGACTGGCTCTGTGGGAAGTGCTCCCAAGAAGCACTGATGTGGCAGAGAACAGGAGTCATATACTCTACACCATACCCTTGCAATGATTGAGTCAGAGAAATTAGAGATGGAAAATGCACTTAGGTCACTTGGTCCATTCCCCAACTGTTTAAAGGTTGCCCCCTTCAATGTGTTCTTCATTGCTTTGTCTAGTCAGCTTCCCCCTTTTCCCTGGGGGTACCATTCCACATAGTAATAGACCTCATTGTTAGGAAAATTTTCCTGATGTGCAGCCTAAATTTTCCTTGGCTCATGTTCATCCCACTACTTCAGTTAAAACCTCCTAGTCAGCTCTTAACTTCTCTCCACCTCAGGCCCTTTTCTTCCATCAGAGGAAACAAATTAGTCTGATTGAGTAAAGCCCTGTGTGTTTAAAAAATAATGACATCCTTACCTCCCAAGAGTGATAGTCAATACAGAATTAACATTAAATGTGCAAATTGCCTTATTTTATACGGAAGAAATGAATAGGCCCCTGGAAGCTTTAATCACATGTACGTTGGCATGGCTTGAAAAGTTCAATGTCTACCACCATTTACTAAAACACATGGAGCCAGGTCTCACCTGGAACAGATCAATCTGCCCTGGTTGGTCAATCCAAGCTCAAAGTCCCATGGAAATTTGTATCACCCAAAGGCCTGTGAGGTCCCTTCCCAATCAAGGCTGGGAATAGAGTTTACCACCTCACTGGTGACATACGTCATGCACTGTGGGACACCAGACTGGTGTCACCAACACTTTCACTACTTTGAAGAATCTGGGAGAAACTGTGGGGTTTGGATTTCCATTCACAGATAGCCAAGTTAAGCTAAGAATCCACTGTACTCTCCTAGCAGAGCCACATGAGCATCTGATGTTTTGATTCTGCTGACAGGGAGAAGAAATGTCATTTTCTATCGATCCAAAATAAATACTGTCAAAAAATTTTTGAGGAAATGGGTAAAGTAGCAATGCAGAGGAAGCAAAATGCTTCAATTATTTCTTGAACTACTGGTGTGTCTTGATATCTTTAATAAAATAAATATTTAGAAATAGAAACAGTCTTCAGCAGTTTTCATATTTTTTCAGGACCCTCTTATTTTTGTTTTGTGACAAAAACAATTTGTTGCCATCACCATGAATCCCCAAGGGCTTCATGCTGGTGTAAATCCACAATTTTCTGTTCAAAATATGTTTTGAATTACAGTTAAAAGTAGTAAGGTCTTCAAGAGGGCTGTTCCAGTAAGACCTGCCTCTGAATAAAATGAGATTTCAGCCAAAGTTCAAGATAAATGGGAAGCTAGGCTGAGTGGTAGATGGGAACGACGTGGATCAAATCAGATGTTGACACTATACAATGTACAGTAATTGTCTGGGAACCACTTCCACAAGAAAAAGCAGTAGTGAGAAGTTACTGTTTCAGCCTGGATTATTTTAGAGAGTCTGCAGCAGAACCTGGCAAGGGGTTGTGGTGCACTTCTGTCTTCAACTTCTACATAACTGAATTCCTCTTTGTTGAGAGGAAGATTTCGGTTTCATGATATCGCTTGTTATTAATAATCACCTTGTGCTGTTATGGTGTTTAAAATCCCTTTCCATGCTAAGCTTTGCATGATGGTAGAAGAAAAACCTACTCCTTGCTCTGAAAATGCAAAGGTTAGGTGTAAAATGAGGGGACAGAGAGCAATCAGTGTTATAGAGCAGCAGCCTTTGCTCAGTGCTGCAGTCCTGGCATGCCCAGGAGAAAGGACAGTGCTTCATCCTTTCATGCCAGGCTGGATGGGGCTCTGAGCAACCTGATCTCATGGAAGGTGTCTCTGCCCATGACAGGGAATTGGAACTGGGTGGTCTTTAAGGTCCCTTCCAAGCCAAACCATTCTGTGATTCTATGACATCTGAAAGCCCAGAGTATGTCACCTTTATTTCCTGTAAGACCAGTACTAATTGCCTTATGTCCTACAGCCTAACTCTTTATGGCTAAGCCAAGAGCAGGGTTTCAGTGTCTTTCAAGAGGAAAAAAAATTCCATGTGGGAGATCACCAGAAACACCTGAGCAAGCACAAAATATGCTGCTTTTTAGCATTCAAAAGCTGTCTCCCAGCTCAGCCATGGCTGGGAAAGCCCTTGGGTCCAGGTTTATTCAGCTCCAGTGCACTTTGGGAGCAGTGCTGCCCGCCTTGGTGTTCCTCTGGCACAGTGGGCTCCACAGCCAGCTGGGGCTGGGCAGACCCTGCATTTCTGTTGCATCCTTGGGTGATGTGAGCAGAGGCTCCCCAGCCCATGGGATGAGTATGGACTATGGTCCATGGAATCAGTATGGAGTATGTGGTTTTGGTCCCTGGCTGGCTGACCCAGTTGTCCCCTCCCAAGCACAGCCATGCACCAGCACAAACACTGCACACACAGCCCAGGACAGGGACAGTCAGGGCCACAGGGTATCCTTGCCTACACTGGTGATGCAGCATCTTCTGCCCTGTGGCATCCAAAGAGGATCTTTCAGCAGGCTGGCAGCTGTGGGTTCAGGATAAAGCCCTGTGGTTATGGGTGCAGCCAACCCCTGGCACAGGTGTCCTGGTTAGTTGTTCACAGACTGAAACACTGAAGAGAAACCCAAAGAACTCTGCAAAATGCTGTAGTGAAAGGTCTGGGAGGAAGCTGGAGGCATAGTCCTATGGCTTTGTGGCCAGAGATGGGTGTCCACAGGGGCATCTGGCAGAGGATACCTGCTTTGTGCTTCCCAGACAGAGCTGTGATGGAAAACCCTCTTGTCTGGAGGAGAGAGCTCACTCCCAGGCTCTGAGCTGCCAGCTCGCAGCTGTGCTAATGGGAAGGAATGCAGTCCCCAGCAATGCTTCTTTATAAATTATTTTTACTGGGAGATTTGAGTGTCATTACAGTGAATGTGTGTACAAATATTGGAAGAACAATGTGTGCTAGAGAAAACAAAGTGAAAAACCACCCGGCTTCCTATTTCTCCTGGGTAAACCTGTGATTTCTCCCACCTTCTTGAGTTGCAGTCTAATACAATATTGTACAGCCTGCTGCCTCCTTAAATAATTCCTGCTGGGGTAGCAGACACTGAGTACATCACTCAAACCCCATGAAGTTGTTTAGCTTTCTGTTCCACATCCTGAGGAGTTAATTCTCTGGGAGAATGGAATGACCTGGATGTTCCTCTGGGTGCTCTCCTGGCACAGGATAACTCCTGGCATGGCGCTGGAGCTGGATCTTTTTGGGGGACTTCCAGTTTTACTGTCAGCCCTATTCTCCTGAGCTCCCATTTCCCCTCTTCCTGTTCCTCACACTGCTACTGTGATTCAAATAAATGTGATATATTAATGTTTCACTGGTTTAAAATGAACTTCAATTACTAACAGAGGATTTATTTCATTTACTTCCAGCCACCTAGAAGTCAAGCATCTGGCTTACAGGAGTCATCTGTAGTCTGGGGAGAGCCATGGGCATTGCCAGAAGTCAATGTCTTCCTACCTATTTTAAATACCTTTTTAGGCTGAGATCAAAGCCCATGGCTGTAGAGGAACTACAAACCCAAGGTTTAGGTGATTCAGGTGTGGTGACTTGAAACCCACCTTCAATATTTGTTCAGAAAGAAACTGTGAAAGATGAGATCAGTGTGTTTGGGATTTTCATAGGGAGACCACAAGGAGTTGTGTTGATCACAATGCTGACTCTAACAACCTGGCCTCCAGCCTTTACATTTTCTCATCCAGAGTGTTTCAGGGCTTTTTAGTAGAAAAGCAAAGCAGCATTTGTCAATTTTAAAATAAATATTTCCCTGTAAATTCCTGCCTTGGAAAATAACAAGGCTGTGGAAGAGGAAGAAGGAGCAACTGAAGATGTCACAAGAGAGAAAAGGCCAGCAGGGGATTTTTAATATTTTAACAGCCCCTGGAGTGTGAGATGATGAGGTTATTTCTACACAGGACTTTGAACAGTCACAAGGCACTGTAACTTTCAACCCCTCATGCTTTGAGATGAATCAAAATGAATAATTTATTGAAGAAAATCTCTTGAACTCTTTGCCATGGGTTGTGTGGCTCTGTCACGTTTGAGCAACTCAGACTTGTCATTTCCACAGGTGCTGGGGAGCTGTGGGGACACAGTGCCAGCTCTGCTGGGGTTTCTGCCTTTCTGCTGCCACTTTTAAGGACTTTAGGAGACTTTTTTGTAGTAAGCTGCACTCCAGCTTTTGACTGGCAGCATAGCATGTGTGGAGCATCGGCTCAGCAGTGCCAGTAAAACTGCTGGGCACACACTGAGCAGCAGCAGGGCTGCTAGCACCAAGCTGGATGGGGATGGGGACAGATGAAAGCCAAGAAGAGTGAACAAGACCTGGGATAGAGTCAAACTTTTGCCAGCAAGGCAATGCAGGCAGAACAGCCACTCGATTCTTGCACTGTTTAAGTGGTTTAATGAAGTTGAGGGAGTAATTCCTAAGGGATGCAAGTGTTGAACACACTGAGTAGAGAATAATGCACTTTGCTGAGTGAGGAGCCTGTGGGCAGGACCCCTCTCAGCATGGCAATGAAACCCTCCTGTGCCATGGTGGGGCTGCCCAGATGTAGCTGAGCTGGGTTTTAACTCACATGGGCCGGGCACAAACCCGGCAGAAGACTCTGCAGATGGAGACCTGTGGCATTAGAAAAGCCCTGGCCAGGCTCATGCTGGCTCAGGGTGCAGGGGCTGCCCCTGCCCACAGACACCCTCTGCCTGCCCCACTGGCCCCACAGCAGTTGCTGTGCCCTGTGAGGGCCAGCAGTGGTTATCAAGTCAGTCCAAAAGCTGCTGCTGCTGTCTACAGGCTGTGGTCCTGCTTTGTTGTCAGGATGCTGCAGGACCAGACAGCTCAGAGTCTAGACTGCAAAGGTGTTCAGCATCTAATATCTTTGGCATAATATCTGTGACATAACAGAAATCTCGTTCCTTTGGGAAGAGGCTCAGGAATAGCACTTTTCCCTCCCTGCCATCTGGATGACACTCATGGCATCTTTGAGAAGGAAGAACACTGCCTTTGCAGCTGAATATGGGCAACTTTTATGGGCTTTTTCTGGGTTTGCATACCATGGAAATTGTTCCCAAATCCCTTAGACACCTAAATGAAATGATCTCTAACTTTGGTTGGTAAAGCATCAGCAGCTGCACAGTAATACTTTCTGAACTTATGGCTGCGTGCCTTGCACTGATCTAGAAAACTCCAGTCACATTTTCATCAACAGTGGGCCATGAAAGGTTACTACTGGAAAACAGCAGGATCAATCAAGCAAAACTATCAACAGTGGGGGAATGTGCTATTTATTTACTACTTACGCTAAGATGAAAGAGGGAAAGATGGTAAAAATGAAAATTATTCCTTTTAATTTTTTAATCATAGAACTTTTCCCTTTCTTTCCTGTCCTATACTTCATAGTGAAAGGAAGAAAAGTGATAAACTTCCTTTATTTTTGCTTTTTTAGTCTAAGGAAACTGCAATGGACAAATGAAAAACCAGAATGTTTTAAAGATGACCCTTTTATCTCCTTTAGTTGAAACACATATTTAAACACAGGCTTAAGAGGTAATGCAGGACATCTATAAAATGGCTGGGTTTTTTTCATCTTTTTGCTAAACACAGCAGAAGAAAAAAAAAGTCTGATCAGACTAGAAAAAAACCATGATTGAGCAGGACAATTCCTTTGTCTTTCAGGCACAGACTCAAAAAATATGGATAGGTTTATATATAAATACATATGCAGTAACCAAAACCTCAAATTCAAATACACCTGAGCTTTGGGGAAGTTTGTATATTGATTCAATCTTTGTGGCTTAGGCTCATCTGTAACAGAAATATTTGCAAATAGACGGAATACTTCCTCTTTAATCTTATCTACTGATCTGTCTGTCTGGGATTTTCCCAGAGATGGCCTCAGATCCTGATATCTGAGGGCTGTGTAGCTAAAATTATGGTGAGATTATAGACAGCTTCACAGAGACCTTTATTTTCTTCTGTTTGCCATAAGCATGTGTTTTGTTTTAATCCACTGGGATGAAAGGCAGAGCAGGAGCATAGCCTGGCTCAGCTGCCACCAGGACATTGCTTGGCCCACATTTGGGAAAAGATATTTTGACTCATGGTTCATACAATCATAGAATGATTTGGGTTGGAAAGGACCTGAAAGATCAGGGACACCGTGGACAGGGACAACCTGGTCTGGTTGTTTGCACTATGGGCAGACTGTGGCTGAGATGCACAAAACAGCTCTGCAAGAGCTGTTAGTTTCTCTTTCCAGGGGCTCCTCCAGAGCTCCAAGCACATCCCAGTCTTCATCTCCCAGCTCTGGTGCCTCCACCTGTCCAATCGTACCTCACCAGCTGCTCTACAGGTCACACATTTGGGAGGAGCAAATCCTGGATTCATGTCCAAGAGGTTTTTCTCCACCTACCAAGAGGATTGTTTAAGGTTTCACACCTTCAATGCCACCTTTAGGCAAGCTGCTGCACCTTGGCAATAGGGAAAGATTGTGAAATGTCAGGATTTATGCACATGTGCCTGGTTAATTGTTGTAAATTAGCTTGGTTTGTTTATGCCCTTGAAGAACCCTGGGCACCACTGGCAAATAAGACAGACTGGCTTGAGCTAAGCACCTTCACTTCTCTCTCTCTTGGAGGGCAGGAGGTGGATGAGGCTGTTTGGTAGCTGTTCAACCCCACTGCTGCTTAGACAACTACCCTGCTTTGTATTCTGAATAATTTATCATGGCTTATACCTGTGCTGGTAGTTACAATTACCCCTGAGATTTAGTGCACTGGGAAGGGCTCCAATTTCAACAGAGCTGTGCCATTCAACGTGGATGGGGATAAGCATGGAAATTTTTCAGAATTTCATTGTGTCCTTTCCTTTCTGTGTCCCCCCACATCGCCCAGAGTGGTTTTGTCACCTCCTTGAGCATTTTCTCGTGGGTAACTTCTCACCACTTCAGATTCCCAGCATTTTCTGTGTGAGACCTCACCGGCTCCTACCAGCGCTTGTGTGGTTAATGGGTGAGAGGAGGGGAGTGAGCGCATCTGAAAGGAACGCAAGAAACATAAACAATTTTATTAACAAGACCACAAAACTATTTTTTAATATATGCAGCCATTTACAAGGGGCAAACAAACAAACGAACAGAAAAACCCACTGGGGAGACGTGGTCGGTGTCTGCGACTGCAGCGAACTTGCTCCAATGGCATGGGCAAGTTTGGGGAGGGTCCCTTTCCTCTGGCCAGCACCACTCCCTGTGACATCTGGCACTAAGGAGGTGGGGTGCCACCAGCATCCTGCTGGGGTGCCAGGGACGATGCCAGCTGGGTCAGGGCTCGGGCAATAGTGGAGAGGTGGCTGTTCATGGTCCGCAGCTCCGCCAGAATGTCGCTCACGTTCGCCGACGCCTCGGAGCCCGCGGGCACAGCCTGGGCAGCCGGCGGTGGGGATGCAGTCCCCGGAGCGCTGTTTCCCATAGGTGCTGCCTGAGGATTTTCCTCTTGGGAGGGGAGTGGAGCTGGGCTGCTGCAGGGCTTCATGCCTTCCAGAGAGCCTGTGCTTATGGGTGGCTGGTCTTCCTCCTTGCCTTGAATGGTGGCAAGCGTTGCTGAGGCGAGGAAGGGCAGCCAGTTGATGAGGTGGGTGGCACCACTGGGTGGGACAACCGGCAGATAAATCCCAGGGTGCAGGGATGGAGTAGAGGCAGGTGGGGCAGGAAGAGAAGGAAGTCCAGGGTGAACAGTGGCAGCAGAAGTGGATATTGATGGTGAAATAGGAGGTGGTTTTGGCTGTAAGGCTGCAACACACGTAGGTAACGGTGGTGAAAAGGATGCAGTACCAGTGTCAGAGGAACAGGAGGGTGATGCTGGAGCTGTGAAAGGTCCAGGCTCTTCAGAAGTTGGTGGTGAAGTGGCAGCAGGTGGAGCATCAGGAGTGCACGGATCTGAATCTGCAAGGAAGATACACCATGAGCCTTCATTCACACATGTACTTACATACAGACTGTTGCCTGCTGTCCCCTCAATGGGACCAAGCCTTCCTTGATGAAAGGGGAAATTTTACCAGCTGGCAGTGATACTCTCTGTAGGCCCATTAGAAAAGAACAGATGTAATCTAAGACAAGAGCCTATTGTAGGTAAGCATGAACTAAATATTATAAAACTAAATTATCTTTCCACTTTCATTCTTCATAAAGCCTGTGGACAGGCCTGAACATTTTTCTGGTTGGTATTTCATAGCTAGGAATTAGCTGGTGAATTACCTACTTGTTTTCCTGGCCAGCCATGGAACCATGGTAATGTTCTAAGTGACTCAGATGTCCTGTGCAGATGGGAGGGCTGGATGGCTTCTGCCAGAGCTAGGTTAATTGCTGCTTTACAGAGGGTCCCAGTTTTCAGCATTTTGGTTTGAACAGACAGCTAAACACCAGACATAATAAGGGCTACCTTGTGGTTTAGACCTTTCAAATTTTTTTTATGTGTGTAGATATCACAGAGTTCACACAATCAAAGTTTGATGCATATCCCTGCCTAGATCCCTTCAGCAACTTCAGATATGAAAATCAAAAAGAAAAGACATAAAGAAATTGTTGACCCTCTGCCTGAATCCCAGCCTGACATTTGTGCCCTCTTGTAAGTAGTTCACCGGATCTCATCTGATGTCCACTAAGGTCATCAGAAACATTCATGTTTGGACTGAGTCCATTAGATAGAGCATAGAAAGAAAGAGCAGCCCCTGGATGACATAAAGAGGCTTGGAGAGCCACATGATGGTCTAATACTAAATACTATTTAGTAACTGTGCCCAGTTGCTAAATACCATATGGTAAGGATGATCCTATATTGACAATCATTCTGAAAGCCAGAAATATAATAGGAAATTTTACCTTTTCAACAGCCTCAAAGATATGCATAGGTGGAATTACAGTATCACGCTGTACATCTTTATTTTAGCATTGGGAACATATTTTACAAGAGGTGGTGAGATGCTAAGGGAGTGGTCAGTGTAAGACAGATGGATTTTAAAACTACTTTTGCTGCAATTAAGTGCAAATTTTAAGGCACTGCTGTGAATAAAAAGACACAAATTAATAAATTTATCTAGGTTAAAACAACCTAGAGAAAGCCAAGTACTGAGGTGTTAACACTATGCTATTATTATTTCTGGCATGTAAAAAATCTGATGTGAGAAATCCATTTTCATTACTGGCTGCTTTGGTGTTCCAGATAGCAAACTGAAATTCTGACTCAAAAGCGAAGGTTTTTCCCTGTCATTCCTAATACCAAACCAGCTGGACATGCAGCCAGAAAAAGTCCATCTTTGTCCCACATGGGACTACTATGTTGTTCTTAACCAGACACACATGTTGCTTGGAGGGGATTATGACACAAAATTGAGTCTGCCTTTATGTTCCTGATATTTTTATGGAGAGTTACTGCAGGTTCCTTGAAATGGTTTCCTTCCTCTGTGTATTGGCTTTCTTCCCAATATGAAGTCCCTGCCTACACAGGCATTTGACCCCTGTCCACTGGAGGTGGGCTGAGATTGCTGGATTTTGGGCTTCCAAAGTGCTATTGATTTGCCTTTGGTTTTTCAAAACAAAAACAAAAATAAAGCACAGCTCAACTACAGGTTCCTTTTCCATCCAAACCACCAAAGTTTGCAAGGACTGGGATGAAAGTTTCAGGTTTGGCTGCACTGTGGTGTTAACCAGAACAGTGTTTATGGTCCATATATAGTGTGGCTAATCCCTGTCCACACTGCCTGAGCAAACCAAATTAAGTGTAATGTTTTTCCATACATTAGGGAGCAGAGGAAGCTTGACAAACCTTGATGTAGTCTGGTTTAGCACTGTGGCAAATAACTGTCACAAACGATTCTTAAATAGTCAGAGATACTGGGGTTAATATACAAAGAGTAGCAACTTATACAGACAAAAATAGAGGCAGAAATCTGGACACCAATAGCTCTTCAATTTGGCTGAAACCTTTCCAAACAGTGTGATTTCCCTATCAGAAGCCACAGCTTTGGCATTCCCCTAATCCCACTTTAAGATTTATTTATACCATGCAGCCTTTAAACACAACTTGCTCAGCTTGATCAGGCTCCCATACTTCCATCTAAGAAATTCCACATGGGTGTCTGGACACCTGCACACAGTTCCTTGTGTATCCAGGACATGTGGGAGCTGTTGCAATGCTCAGATCATAGAATCCAGCGTGACTGATGGTTGGGGTGGGTCTGACCCAGATGCTCAGCATCCAAAGACTGCAGAATTACAGCACCACTGAGGCTGGGAGGGACCCCTGCAGACTGCCCAGTCACAAAACCTGCCCAAAGCAGTGTCAACAATTTTTTTCTCCAAGGTCAAAATTGCTGGAGTGTGTTTGAGAAAGCCCAATTATATGGGAGCTCTGAGTAGGATGAAACATGGAGCAAGCAACTACTGTTGTATATCAGATACAACAGGATGGTTCTGTTTATTTCCTTCATCTCTAATGCTGGGTTTTTTTCTCTCATTGCAACTTATCACAACTTTAGTGTCTGGTTATTTCCTCTGTTTTTGTACAGCTCTTACAGAAAGAGAGTCTTAATTGGAGCATCCAGGTGTGCTGTCCCTGCTGGGGGTGTTCAATCCACATCTAGACAGAGCTGGAGCTAAGTGGGGTTGGATGGATGCCTGCAGAGAAGATATGTTGAACACAGAGTGCTCAGACAAGTACAGTTACCTTCCCTAAAGATATCAGCCACTGTTTCTGGTCATTCAGCATCCCCCAGTATCCCCAGTCCACAGAAGCTGGGTGGATGCTGTAGCCTACTCCCATATGCAAAGACTGACTGTTCAAGGCAAGCTTGGAGCTTAGAAGAAAATTTGTATCACCAGCTGGGGGAGTGAATCCAGGGCTCAGAAAACCTGGGTTGGGATCAGCTTCATCTAAACAACTGAACTAAAAGTGCTTAGTGAAGAAATTCCTTTGAAGTCCCTGCACTTTCCATGTTGTGTATAGAGGGAAAGCACCCTTAGACACATAGGATGTATCTCTCTGAGCAGCCTCAAAAGTCACTTGTTTTATCTTGAGTGCACAGGCAGCTTTGCCTCATCCTTCAGGAGGACTGTTTTACTGAGATGGGATTCCAGTCACAGAATCACAGAATATCCGGAGTTGGAAGGGACCTACAAGGCTCATTGAGTCCAAATCCTGGTCCTGAACAGGTCCACCCCAAAAATCACACCATGTGTCTGAGAGTGTGTTGTAGTTTTCCTTGAGCTCTACCAGGCTTGGTGCCATGACCACTTCCCTGGAGACCCTGTTCCAGTGCCCAGCCACCCTCTGGGTGAAGAAACCTGTCCTAATATCCAACATAAATCTCCCCTGATATGGCTTCATGCCATTCCCTCAAGCCACCTTTGGCTTGTCTGTCTATACACAGTCACAGTCTACAGCATAGCTGTCTACATCTTATCTAATTCCCAAGCCTTTCTTTGCGTTCAGTGGATTAAATAAATTGAGCCTCACCTCCTTATTGCTAGAATGAGAGATTTGTCCTCATCATTTGCTGGAAATGATGTTGGATAACTAAATTGGATGTGGATGTCATGATCTGAAAATGCCTACATTGCAAAAGAAAGCTGTACCAGTGCATAAAAATGACTGCCCAGCTCAAAAACATCCCCTACCCTCCTGATCTACTACAGATCTCCCAAAGGGAAAGCCATTGTACATCCTTGTTTTACCTATTTGCAAGTAAGAGGGAACACTTCTGCTCTGCCACCTCCAAGAGGACCTCAGGGTGTCCAAAACTCATGGGACTGTAAATAGGGCAGGTAATTCAGTAATGAGAGGGATGAGAGGAGCAGCTCCAGGAGGGGAATTCCTAGTCCTTGTCCTGCTCATGATGATGGATGTCACTAAAAGATTAATGATCTGCCCTGTAAGAATGGCAAACCAAAAGTTATTTTAAATGCATTCAGCTGTATGAGAATATCATGTACTTAACTCTAGAGTCAGCTTTGGCTATCTAAGCTGCTTTTGTTTGACTACTGATTTTATCTGCCTAGCAGCCAAATTGCTGCAAACTCTGATTTCTTAGTATATTGTCAACTAACAAGTGAAAGGTCTGCGAAGAAGAAACCTTGAGGGAAAAGCAGGAGCATGACTTTCCACAGATTCAGCTCATCTAACATTAGCCCTTTAGCTGGCATCTAGTGTGAGGCAATCGTCTTGGCTCCAGTCAAGAAAGAAGCACCTCTGGGGTAAAGCCATTCCAAGCCATCAAGTCCCTAAGTGGGGTGAAGTATCATGCTCTGAAGTGTCCCTCCCATCCCAGAACCTCTGGTAAGTCAACTGCCTTAGATGGGCTGAGTTTGTTCTAAATGGCTGCAGTTGGGTGAGCTAAATTTCTCACTTTATAGGTAGATGTAGAAAGTAATTTCACAGAATCACAGATTGGATCAGGCTGGAAGGGACCACAGCGGGTCATCTTGTCCATGCCCCCCCCCCTCAAGCAGGGCCATCCCAGAACACAGGGCACAGGATGGTGTCCAGACATTTCTGGAATATCCCCAATGAGGCAGACTCCCCACACTCTCTGGACAGTCCGTTCCAGTGCTTGGTCACTGCCCAGGAAAGAAGTTCTCCCTCATGGTCAGGTGGAACTTCCTGGACATCTGTTTCTGCCTGTTGCCACTTGTCCTATTGCTGGGCAGCACAGACTAGAGCTTGCCTCCATTCTCTTGGCACCACAATTTCCTATCAAATCTCAATAGCAGATGGGTAATGCTGCCTCTGTGTTCCTGTGGAAAGCACAAAACCATAGAGATAAGGTTTAAGGTGCAGGAGAGTAGAACCTGAAGCCCCTAGAGTGCTTCAAGGAATGAGCTTGTGGTTGAGAAGGTGATAATCTTTCAAGTGAGTCCAGACTGAACAAGCAATCTACTTCAATAGTGCCACTACTTTATTTATTGAAATAACCAGTACTTCAAGGGGGCTTATAAAAGTGAGGGGGAACAACTTTTAAAGAGAGAAGATAGTGATAGGAAATGGTGGAATGATTTTAAACTAAAAGAAGAGAGATTCAGACTCAGCATTAGAAGAAAGTTTTTACTCAGAGGGTAGTGAGGCACTGGAACAGGTTGCTCAGAGAAAATGTGCTTTCACTGGAAGTGTTCAAAGCCAGATTGGATGTG
This sequence comes from Leptocoma aspasia, assembly GCA_013399835.1. NCBI lineage: Eukaryota > Metazoa > Chordata > Aves > Passeriformes > Nectariniidae > Leptocoma > Leptocoma aspasia. The sequence goes on from VXAX01007254.1 coordinate 412,983, forward strand.
GCTTTGAGCAACGTGGTCTGGTGGAAGGTGTCCCTGCAATGAGTAGAGAGGTTGGAATGAGAAAATCTTTAACATTCCTTCCGTTCCAAACTGTTCTATGATCCTGTGACACTGTGATTGAATGATAAGGATATTGAGATGCTGAAATGAGCCTCTTTGTTGAGACAGTGACCTGCAGGAGGCCTCTGTGCCGTGCCCTTTCTGCTCAGGTTTATGCAGCTGCTCTAAAGCTGTTGGTGCCTGTGTGTGTGCCCGCGGGACCAAGTGCGTGTGCGCTCCCCCTGCATTTCACAGCTGCTTCCCAAGAAAGTCTAAATATACGCCTGCCTCCGCTTTCTGGTGAGAAGTGAAACTCAAGTCCCAACAGCTTGTGGTAAATGAAAGCCCAAGAGCAGCATGTGCGTCACTGGTGGTGCTGCTTTTGCACGGACAAAATCCATCTTTGGGACCTGAATCTGAAGCCAACCCTCCTGCGCTGCTCAGGTTTGATTCAGATGGAGTGACATTGCTTCCCACTGCCAGGCTGAGTCAAGATTAGAAGGGTTTCAAGCAGGTTTAGAAGGGATTAAACCACCAGCTTGGGTGAAGAGGCCACGAGACGTGAGTTGTGGAGTAGATCTGAAGAGAAGCATCAGTGTGAGCACTCCAGGACTGATGTTTGCATACATGAGATTTCAGAAACAGAATTTGGCCCGAGATATTATTTTGGCTCTAGTCTAGCCTTTAATTAATTAATTAATCAATCTAAACTAGCTCTGAACACTCACACTTTGGGTGAGTGTTCAGAGCTAGTTTAGATTGATTAATCTTTGGGTGAGCAGCTTAGAAATGCATAGAAAATTCATAAAAGCATCAGGCAAATTTATTGTTAATTATTTTTTAGATAAAGCAAATCACAGATGTGTCCCCTAGGAACCCACTCCTCTCCTCACAGGTAGAAAAATCCCAAAATATTTTATATATCAACATGCTGCTCCCTTTAATGACAGGAGTGTTTTTATGTAATTAAATATGTCTGTTCAAGTCAGGACTTTTATGCAAAATATTGATTTGAAAAAAAAAATAGATCAGAGTATTCCAAATCAACCCTATTCCTCTGGTTTGTGGCTTATTTTTAAAGGGATTTTGCAAATAATTGCAAATAATTGTAGTTTGCGAGAACAATGCTGTAATGGAGCACATGGCAAAGTCTCTTCCAGGGTCCATGACATTTCACCAAAACCACCCCAACTCTGTCTCTGTGCTGTCAAATTGGTTGAGTCATTTCAGGAAGGCTCCTTCCTCTGTCCTCTTGCTTTTTAAGCAGCCTAATAACAATCCACAACCTACTCTACAGATTTTAATTCACTTAAAAGTTTTTCTGACTTTATAAACTTGTGCATCTCTTTGGAATTAGTTTCTTCTTTTTTTTTTTTTTCAATTGTGGTCTGTTTTGGGGTCTGTTTCTCTTCTTTCAGGTACAGTACACCAGGCTTAGCTGGACTGAGCTTTATGTGACTAATCCCATTATGACTCCTGTGGAGTTGTGCTCTTTCAAAATTTCTTGAGTAATAGTCTGTTATGAGTACATACTTATTCCCATGTCATGCGAACAAATTCGTTCTCACAGTTTGTCATGGGCCATCTGCTTTTTCATCTTTGTCCCTGGCTTAATTTCAGTGAGATTTCATTCACTTCCTGACAAAATGTGTGTTTTTAGACTCATTTGGGACCAGATTTTCCAGGAACCTGAGGTCCTTCTTTGACACCTAAGGGACAGAGCCAGACTTTTTGAAGTGCTCTGCAGCTCCTGTTATTCCTGAAAACAGAAGAGTCCCTGAGGATACCCTGACATCTCAGTGTGGGGAGGGAGTGGGAAAAGAGGAGGTAGGCATGTTGGAAAGGTAATATTGTTGGGCAGCAGGCAATTCCTCATGACAGTGCTCATTGCCTGAGATATTTGTCCTGCTGTGCTCAAAGCACTGCACAGACGAGTCCCACACTGGCTGCACTTTTTGGGGGCCAGACTGAAGCACATGAAAAATGAAATGCCTTGACAGAAGTCCATCATGGAGGCAGGAGCAAAGGCCACTCTCATCTTCCCCATCAGCCAGCATTGCCAATGCAGCCCTTTAATGGCTCCTTTGCCCTATGCTTGTATTAACACAACTTCTTAAACTGGGGAAAGATTCTTTCCCTCCCATTTGCAGCACAGAAAAAAGGCACAGCAGAAAAATCTGTTGTGCGTAAGGAAACTGCCAGCCCAGCCCTCCTGTGGCCACACAAGAACATCTCCTCCACCCACATATGCTCCCTTCCCAGCCACTTAGTGAGGATGGCAAAGTGGCTTGGGAGACTTTTTAGGTCCTCTGAAACTAAAATAAGACTGACAACTACTTCTGGAGAGCCAAAAGAAACAGGAAGAAGAAGAAAGTGGTATAATTGTTCAGACCATTTTGTTCAGACTGCCTTGTATTTTGCTTATGTCAATGGTCAGTCAATGCTGCCTCCAAGGAAGTATCAAAAAATCTTCAATAATGGTCATACCTTAGTCCATCGTAGGAAATTTTCCTGATGTTCCATTAATGAATCAGATTTTTGGCCCAGGACAGATGTTTACACTATCAACAATCACCTTTGATGGAGGCCAACAGATTTGATTTAAGATCAGGCTCAAAATGAACTGCAACTGCATGGACTGCAGCTGAAAGAGCTTGTGTGTAATTACCTCTCTGGATCTGGCCATTAGCTACACCAAAGGGCTTTTCCTGTTTTGAAACAGACAGCTTTTCCAACACGTGTAATTCTTCTGAGACTCTTGTTTTCTTTTCCTAATAAGTACTATTGTCTTTCTAAATGCTCCTATTATGGTCTTATTGGCATTGTAAACATCACATAATTTTTTTATTATTTTTCTTTTTCCTGTTTCTTTTTTCTTTTTTTTTTTTCTCATCATTTGGCAAGGTTTTGGCAATTAACTCCTACAGCAATGAGTTTCTCAGTTTAGTTTTGCATTGTATGAGGGAATTTTTCCATTTATGCAGGAATTTTTGATACTGATCAGCCAAGAGCATTTTCTCTACAACCACCTGTGTGACTACTCTTTGTAGCTTTCTTAATTGCACTTCCTGCCACACATGGCCCTAGAATAAATCCATGATCCCATAACATTCAGCAGGTACTAAGAGATACAAAAGAGAGTAGACAAGATGTATATCTTTTACCTTTAAACCAAAGGATCATAGAATGATTAAGGTTAGAAAAGACCTCAAAGATCATCAAGTCCAACCATTAACCTAAGAGTGCCTGGTCCATCCCTAAACCATGTCCCCAGGTGCCCCATCTAAACATTTTTTGAACTCTTCCAGGGATGATGATTCGACGACTTCCCTGGGCAACGTTCCAATGCTGGACAACCCGTTCAGTGAAGAAATGTTTTGTAATATCCAATCTAAACCTCCCCTGGCACAAATTAAGGCCATTTCCTCTCATCTTATTCCTTGTTACCTGGAAGAGGAGGTCAACCTCATCTGGCTACAACTTATTTCAGACAGTTGTAGAGAATGAGAAGGGCTCCCTGAGCCTCCTTTTCTCCTGGCTCAGACCCCCAGCTCCCGCATCAGACTTGTGCTCCAGACCCTTCACCAGCTCTGTTGTCCTTCCCTGGACACACTCCAGCATCTCAGGATGAGGCAACAAGGAACATTTATAGAAACAAATCTTGATGGTCTAGATATTTTAGGTTTATTTTTCTTTCCTGGTTTGAGATTAGTTTAATTTCTTAACATATATTCTCTGAAGGCTTCAAAGCAGATTCAGATGTTAATTAACTAAAGATAGTTATATTTTCTGCTGGCTTTTTCCCCAGGAAAAATATGAGACACACCATGCAATCTTATGGTTTTAGTAGCCAGTGAGTCAAGTCTGGAAATTTGGTTCACATGAGTCAATGAGATTTCAGGTTGCTACAGAGAGTCCAGCAAGGACAATGTCCAGCCAGCAGTGGACAGGCCTCTTTTGCAGACATCATATTGCTTTTCTTGGGCTGATTAATGAAACCATCTACATCCAGGCTGGGTTACCTTGAACCTCTTCCATGCTCTGCTTTTGGGTGGTTTGTTTCTCTCAAAGGCTTGCCACAGCTGTGCTCGCCACTGAAACACAGGAACTCTGTATTTTCCTGGGTATTTACCATCTGGGTATTTACCATCAGACTGCCCCAGGACAAGGTTTCTGCTAAGCCTTAGAGTCTACAGAGCAGAGCAGTGGTCTAACAGTCCTTATCTTGTACCATCTTTCAAGCTGTGTAAACTCATTACTTAAGTGGAAGAGACAGTGAAAAAGAGTGCAGAAAGTCCCCTGTCCCATCTACAGCAGAACCAAGGCTGTTGGTTCTCCTCAGCGAGCAACTTTTAGGTGAAATAAGGGCTGAGTAGGAGGCCATGATCAGACACACCACAAAAGACTGTCTCTGCTAGATAAGCTTGGCTGTTGTTCTGCCTAACAGCTTGAAGGCCAAAACCTGCTTGTCAAGTACAAGTGGACACCTTGACTGTACAATAAAGAGCCCGTGAGTGATCTGAAGATGACAAAGGAATGATCTTGCCATAAATATGCAGAGAAAGTAGGAACTAACTCATGTAATTGATTAAATTTTCATATATTTCCCAGAGTGTTTCACCCCCAGAGGCATGGTGCCATTTTTAGGAAAATAATCTTGTAACAAAAATCCCATGAAACTGCACAGCCTGAGGTGATTTTTATCATCTTCATGCACCAAGGAACCACAGAGACCATATCTTTTCTGCAGAGTAAACCTGGGTGGGAGACAGCCATATCTGAACACCTGAGCTATGCCAGTCTGGACATGAATTATTTCCCTGAATGACCCTATGACACCTTTGCTGTTTGTGAACTTTCCCGAGTGTACCAGGAGTTTCAGACTGGAGGAGGAATATCTCATAGTTTTTTGTTTTTAGATACTCTGGGATGCTTTCCCAATCTCTTGTGTCAGATGTGGGAGAACTTGTTTACTCCAAGGAAAGGCTTTCAGGAAAGCCCTGAAAGATTCAACTCACTTGTGATCAAATCTGAGTCCTTACTACAAAAAGGGTAAGTGCCAGCCCATGGCCAGACAGGACCCAGGCTGCTTATCCCCTCCCTCAGAGCTCCCAGCCTGGACTGAAACCACTTCCCAAGCCTGAAAGAAGTTTTAAAAGCCCATGGAGTCAATGCCTTGGAGATGTACCTTTTATCCTCTTTCACTTCAACTGCTCGATATGCCCAGGCAATTGTGGCAGGCATCATGGAAATGCTGTCTTCACAAAGACATTTTGTCTCCAATAACATTTTCATTTTACACCCAAGTCTAGCCGGAGGTGAATTCTTTTGTTTATTGAAGAGCCACAGCTCCTTTGGAACAAAATGTTCTCCTGTAAGCCGGGTGAGACGCTGGTTTTATTGAAGAACAGTCCTGCAGACCAAGACAATGCTGTACTTCACTACCCCTTTTGAATTACCACTCTGTCATTTCCCAGAGGAACATGATCGGCCGACCACTAAACTCTGCTTTAAGATCTTATGCCCGATCTAAATGAGACAGAATGAAGCCCTGGAGAGATTTCAACCCTTGCTTTGTTGAAACAACATTGCTTTGTTTGGAATGTATTTGCCTTTGTACTGGGGAACGAAAATGTAACCCAGTGCCCAGTTTTGAAATACATAAATACAACATTTTTGGTAACGTAGAGTATATAAAGAGATCCATAGCATATGCTTTTTCTTAGACATCCTTTTTCTGGGAGATCTTCAACCAGTTTTTAAACCATCAAATCCTGCGCTCTGTAACATCTCAGTGGAGGAGGAACATATCATGCCTGTGTTCCAGGCTAGCATGGTGACCCAGTTAGGAAATCTGTAGCAGACATGAAATGAAATCCAGACCTGTGCTTGCAACAATGAACTCAGCCTTCCCTTGTATCCAGTTGTACTACACAAGTTAGGAGCCACCCAAAAGCTCATGACACCTACTCACAGCTCCAGGCAGTGGTCACCACTATTTGTCTCCCAGGTCTTTCCTGGGCTTTACTTTAATACCCTTAGATTATGAAGAGATTTAGAGTTATGATCCAAATCATCCAACCCAGGTTGAATCCTGAGCTGGAAACAGCTGGACAACTGAGACAGTTGGACTTTTTCATACTCCTTTCTACAAATTCGCTGTTACTTCTGTGCATCTTGGGGCAGAGATTTCATGAACACAGGCCCCTGCTGTACCATTTAGTGATGTATGAAACCACACCACCAGCAGCTGTGGAACGGCTGTCAGAGAATTTAAGGGGTGTTGCATGTGATAAGAACAGAAGAACTGCACTAGGGGGTTCCAAGTTCCTCATCCCTCCACCTATCCATCCTTCCCACCATGTGTCCTCCTGAATAACTAAATAGAGGAGGCATTTGGCCACTCTGAGAGCAAACAAACATGTCATTCCTGCCCAAACAGACGTGCACTGTCTCTGCCTCTGAGTCCATGTCTTTTGATTACCATGGGCACCAACTCCTGTCTGATATTTTGGGCTGTGCAGGGTGGGCTTGTTCATTCAGTGGGCAGAGGAAAACACCTTGTTAGGATAGGAAGGAGTGATTCAGCCACTCCTCTCTCTGAGTCAATATTTACTCAGTGGCTCTGGGTTTGGGGGAGGGATGGTCTCTCTCCAGGGTCACATTCCCACCCTCCTGAGTGAGGTGGCTGGAGCCACCAGTCTCAGAGGGTGCTAGCAACCTTCTCCTGGGAGCACAACTGCTTTTTCTAGGCTGCATTTGGATGCAAACTGGCATGCTGTGGCTACGTCTCTTTTTCTTGTTTTTTTTCTAATTGTAGTCTGAAGCTTTCCTTAATGGGACAGAGAAGTCTTTGAGACTGGAAATGTGCTCTTCTCTTTGTTTCTGGTAAGACATAACACTGTCCTCATGGGACCGCACTCCAACAGGGATATTTTAGTTCTGCCTGGCTCCACTTCTTGCTGGCCCGCGGTCTGATGGCTGTTTGTCACTGGGACTGTGAGCACTGGGGAACAGAGACTGCCCTCACTGCAGCTGCTCTAGTAGGCTGGAGCCCTGAATTTGGCTGGGCTTCCCAAGCATTTCCACGAGGCAAATAGTAACACTAATTTCAGCTGGACACTGTATTCCTTGGGCCCATTCCTAAGGGGCCGTGTTGTGCTGCCTTTGCCTTTTCTCCATGTTAAATGCATTGTAGATTTCACCCTGGGGGTTGTTGTGTCCTGCTGGTGGATGATTATATTCCTCTATTTGAGACATTGAAGATGAAAGAGCAGTTTGAGATCCCTTTTGATAGATGGAGATACCCTTCTGCCTGGTCCCTGATATGATTTTGTGAAGATGTTGAATATGTCCCATCTTTCACAACTTGGTCTCTTTTATACTGGTGTAAAACAGGAATAATTCCATTGGCACCAGTGTCATTTACACCAATGTAATCATGGGAGTAGAAGACGAAATAGGCCTGCAGGGATTTTTTTGTTTCTTTTGGGGGGAACCATGCTGACTGTAAAACCACAGCAAAATTATTTTTAAATGAGAAAAATTTCTTTAAGACAGATCAGACTCTTAAAAGGAGAGACAAATGGAATGAAATGCTGCAGTTCAGAAAGTCCTGCGGTATTTGGGAAATGGGGCAGTTTGCTGTAAAGGCAGTAGTAAACAGCCAAAGCCAGAAGAGTTGCAAAAAGAGAAAGACCCAGAAAATGTAGCTGCTTATGAATTACATTATCAAAATTTCTCAGAGCACAAGAGATGAGATTGTAGAGGCAAGTTTATTCTCAGTACATGCATGGAAAAATGTAAACCTCCGTAAGAACCACTTAGTAAACCTGAGAAAAGAAAATGACTGTGCCTGGAAATGTTTAGGGGATGGTGTTTGTCAATTAATGACTGAGAGGCCACCGTTTGCAGCTCACTACACAGCAAAGGCATGCACAACCTAAGCCCAAAGAAGGAGATTTTTTCTTTTTCCCCAATAAGAGGAATGCAGGGACATTTTGCTCTGGCTTCATCTGCAATTCGGTTTTTTTCTTTCATAAAACCTGGTGATTATTGAGAAGAGAACATTTGCTCCAAGTGGCTGGGCCAGGGGTAATGATTACTCACACCACCAGGTTCCCATTTGCCTTCAGGTTTGTTGATTTTGATGACAAGCCTTCACCACTCAGTTTCTCAGTTGTGTCAGCAGCTTCCCCAACAGCCCAGCAATGCTTTTTGTGTTAGGCTGTGCAGACAGGAGAGCGGGTCCAGCCAAAAAGCACACATTGAGTTTGCACTCCCTACTGTAAGGAACCTCAGAGTTTAAGTTTAGATCTGGCCTCATGGCTTGGACTCATCCCTAATAGAAATACACAGATATCCCCAATAACATGTTTAAATGGGAAAAGGAAGTTTTCCAAGGACACAATACATGTACCTTGTTAGGGAACAGCTCTCCTCCAAGCCAAGAAGCTTCTCTCTGTCCTGGGGGAAACCTGGCAGCATTGGGAATCTTCAGCATGCCGAAAGGAAGAAATGCCAAAGGGTTTGCTGCCTTGTAAAAGGAAAGCTGCTTGATTAACTTTATGGAAAGTAACTGAGCTGTAAAAAGACAGCATTTTTTCTTTAACACAGACTGCAAGCTGGGAGCACAGCCAACTGGGTAGTCTGAGCTACACCAGGACTATCAGGAGACCAAGGTCAGAAGGAGCCTGGATGCCACCAGGAATGCAAGGAGAGACAGGCTGGTGAAGGAGGGATGTGGAGGAACCAAGGTGCAATTGCTGAAATTCATATATGACTCAACAGGGAAACAAACTCATGCAGGATCCTGACTTACAAGGGAGAGCATTAAGTCTTGCAAGGAAAAAAAACTGAAACAAACCAACACAAAACCACTGTGTGTCCATCTATACATCTGTTCCATAGGCTTAACTGAATCATCACAGAGAAAGAAGCCCATTTCAAGACAGCATATTTGCTCAGTCTTTCTGTGCCTTGGGAAAGTGGTTATGCCATCAGAAATTACCAGAAAAACTCCAAATCATCTCTGCATAGCTCAGACTACAGCTAATGCTTTCACTGTAACAGCAGCAGAGGCTTGGAATTACACAGCCCAACACAGTCTGTACAACATCAGAAAGAGGTACTGCACTTGGCCAGTCCTTGTGACATTATAATTAGAGATGGGGTTTGAATCAGCATCCAAATGTGGAGCAGTGCTGTGAGTCAGTTGAGATATGTCCACCAACACTGTCATTATCCTGAATTCTGTCATTTATAAAAAAATCCAAGCACTGCAATCTTCAGGGCATTCACAATTTAGTAGAGTGAACACCCCAAATTTGGTACTAATCTCGGCTCTCCAACGCCCAAAGTCAGTAAATTGTTAAAAAACATAGCTGGGAAACACAGTTTTGGGAGCTGCCCCTGTGAAAAAGCTGCCTGAAGTTGAGCTTTCCAGAATAGAGATGGACCTTAATTTTTAGGACACCTGAAATGAGCACATGACCCTAATTAAAGCATCCCTAACTTGTCCTTAATAAAAAATAATTGAAGGCCCATGTCTATCTCTGACTAGAATGGCTCTGACCAGAAAAGGAAAGTTAATGTGTCACAGAAAAAAACCAAACAACCAAACAGCAAACAAAAACCTCAAAGAGGAAACTGCTTAAGGTGATTTAAAAAAAATGACTGCACGAGGACAGATGCCAGTGAAACCAAGCATTCTGAGGTAAGATCTGCCAGTCCTGTTGAGCACATCATGAATTAACAGCTCCCTTTTTCATGTTGCTGGGGTATTCCCTGAACAGCAGCATGAGTTAAAAGTTTTGAATTGTCATCTGAAATGTCCTGGTTCAAACTTCCAAGATTCTTATTTCAGGTCTAGCAAATCTTTGGGTTTGATGCTTCTCAGTGTAAAGAAGGTGCATCAGCATTTGGCCCTTGCACTTCTTTATCCTGAATTTTGCCTCCTGCTTTGAACCCTCAACTCCAAATCTTTTATGTACAAATTTGCAAGCACAGTTTTACCAACTTTTGACAATATAGAATGGGCACAGGAGATAAGGGGAGCATGCATTCCCTCATTCATTGTTAAATTAGATTCATTTAGAGAACTTCCAAGCCAATTTAAATGCTTAGTAAAATCTACAAAAATATAGTGTTTTATCTACTGTACAGTAGGAGTGAGATCAGCTGTTAAAGTAACAAATTTTAAGAAAATCCTAGAAGATGTGTTGGTCAAAGGTGGACCCAAACATTTATTTTAGCACCAATAACCTGAAACAGTGGTGCTTCAATGTTGTGGGGACTAGTTTCTCCACTTACTAATGCTGTTAATATTCCTGACAATTCTACCATCATCTGCTCATTGATAAATAGCTCCAGGGCCATACTTAGCCATCAACTACACTTACAAGTTCAAAAAATATGCTAGAAAATCAGAAAGGTCAAATTGAACCAAGGGTCGATGAGACTGAGGGTAGCATTTGGCTTCAAGATGAAGGCAAAACATTTCCACAGAACACAGTGCATTGCCCAGGATTCATTCTCCCTGAAGAAGGAACATGTGTTTTCATGAGTTTGAAGATAAACTCAGTTTCATCTTTCTAATGATGTGGAAATACAGAAAGGTAATTTCTCTGTGTTGATTCACTTGTATCTTCTATAGATTTAAAAAAAAAATTCTAAAATCTGCTGTTGATACTCTTTGTTGTAACAGAACCTCCTGCCCGCTTGGAGTATATCACAGAATTATAGAATGATAGAGTAGTTTGAGTTGAAATGGGCCTTTTAAAGGTCATCTGGTCCAATCCCCCTGCAATGAGCCAGGACATCCTTACTAGATGAGGTTGCTTAGGGTCCTGTCCAACCTGACTTTGATTGCTTCAGGGATGGGATGATGTTCATGTTATTTCACAGAAGAAATAAGATGTAGTATCCATTTCTTCTGGAAGAAATAGGACACTGACAGGTGGAAAATTTTGAGCTATTGTACACTTCAGTGCTTAAAAGGCAGATAAAAAGACAGTCAGGAACACTGATTTTAATTCCTGGCTGTCTAATTGATTTGGTTGGATGGTCTTGGATATCTCCATTAGAGCCAACGTCCTTAAGCTACTAAGAGCTTTGTCTGAATGAGAATGGGGATTTGCTTCATAATTTCGCAGTCTTTCAAATTATTCCTCTCAAATACAGTAAGGATAATTGATAATTCTTCCCTCCCACTGGTATGGCAATTCTTGACTCCATGTTTGCAAAACTCATTATGTGTTTTGGACGAAAGGTGTTAGAGGGGTGCAAAACAGATTTGACAACTTTTTATATAGAGAGGTTTTGAGGTTTCCTGTGATTGTCCATGTTTTTGAAGATTAGTCAGATTTTCTACAGGATTATGCAAAGTGAAAGCCTGCAGCAGCAGGAGGTTGGGATTAGTGACCCAGAAGGCCCTTCCAGTCCTGTGGAGGATTTTCCAAGCTGTATCAAAGATGGTAAAGCCTACTTGTGTGGTCTGAACTTAACACCTTCAACACACAAGCCCCGTTGAAATTTTTTGTTGCATCTTTTTAGCAGGGTGAAAGCAGGGCTGGGACTGGGCCTCTGTGTGAAGGTAAGAGAAAGCACCTGCCACAATAATGATGGAGAGCACCATACAAGCTCACTGACAGCTCAGCATGGGAGGGGTCAAGAAATACCTGAAGAGACGCAAACAGCCTCATCTCTCTGGCCCTGAGATGCCACCTCTAGAACCATCACTTGTGTTACCACTGCTCAGGCAGTGCTGGACCTCCCTTCTGAAACCCACCAGCAGCTGGCAGCAGTTGTGACTGTGGTTTTGTGGTGCAGACACCTGTCCATGTGAAACTAATCTGGGACCACCAAGCTCATTTTCTTGTGGCAATTCACCAGCTTCCCATGTGGTAATAATTTTTGAAAGTCATGGTCTTGAGCTGGAATAAAATCAGTAATCCAGCGATGGAAGCTGCTTTGGTCATGCTCTTAGCCAAGACTGTATTTTACCTCACTGGAAGGTGGGCAGTGGTGTTGCTTTCCTGTGTTGGGGCAGGTATGTGTTAGAGGTTAACTCAGATAATCTCAACCCCCCCACACCTCCAAGCCTTTCTGAGGAAACCAACAGTTTCTGATGTTCAAATGTGCTTTGCCAGCCAAAATGTCAACCGCATGCCACCTCCAAGGCAGCCACAGTTCAGTGGTTGCACATCAGAGCCACTAGTCCATATTTATAAAGTGCTTTGATATCCCAGATGAAAGGGCAGTATATAAATGCCCCATTCATTTAGGTGACATACAGTAGCAGCAAGCAGAAAAATTGTTACCCACAGTTTTAGAAAGGCGTATTCCTATTTATTAATTGAAGACCACATAAAGAATGCTTGGTTAAAGTGTTCCTCTTGGAGTGGACATTTCAGTGCTGGTCCAGTGAATGAAAATAATCTGCATGGGCAAATGGCATAAATATCAAGTTTGCACAACTCAAACCAAAATTTTCCTTAAAAATGCAGCAAAAATCTTTTCATATGGAACTATCCTTATGCCTATAGACCAATGGGGAATGAGGCAATCAGTCCTTTGTGAGGTCAGAACAACAGTGAAATTATTATCCTAGCGAAAAATAATCTAAGTTAGAAAAGGAATAATCATTACAATGTGAGCACAAGCTGTTCTGCAGCTTAGTATGTGTCAAATTAAACCACCTATGGGTTCACCAGTTCTTCTATGCATATAACAGAGTCTTTGGATTTCTAGACTTGTATTCTTCACTTCTTTCTTTATCTTTAAGATACATGACCCCATTGCTTCATTTGGTAAGTTATGTTAAATAAAATCTTTTTCTGTCTGTCATCTCAGTATTCAAGTGCTGAGCAGATACCCATTCACAGTCAGCCCCTGGGAGCATGCAGAGTCTTTCATATATCATAACCGTAAAAATAAATAAATTACAAAGCAGAAAGGAGATAAGGCACAGGTTTAGGCTGCCTTTTGAAGATTTATTAAAACAAACAGATATTTCTTATAATGTGCATGTAACCAGAATATATAATTGACAATGATAATCATTAACAGGTACTAATGTTATTTCAGAACAGAGGACGGAACGAGACAGACTAAACCTCCATGCATGCAGTAGAGGAAATCCAAACTGTGATAATTAAATGCAAATAAAGCCTGGGGGCAAAAATTCCTGGTCTCTCTAAGATAAGAGAAATGTATTTCTACCATCTATAGTTCATTTATTTCTCTTGAAGACTCTAATTTGTTTTTAAGCTAATAGATCAAACATTCTTGTCACAGTTCGTACAACTGTCTCAAATATGTGAGAAGTACCCGCCAGGCGAGGACCACCAGCAATTTTTATGATTTCTTTACACTACAAATATTTGGCAGAACTGAAATCACCCAATAAAATAAACCTGCGGATTCATCTGCAGTTTTAGCCTCTCTCCAAGTATTTTTTGGACTCCTTCCCAAAATAACTGATGCTCATGATATTCCAATATCAAATGAAAATATGTCCTAATTTTCATGTCTCACTACCACCATCTGTTATTAAAGAGAAAGTTGTCTTTTTCCTAGTGGGCCAGGTGGATTGGAAGCACCCATATGGCCATGAGAAGAGCTCTCATCCAGGAGCTCTTCTGGTCCTTCACTCTGCTGGGTTGGTGGGATTTGGACATAACAAAGGGCAGAATGATGGAGCACTGTTGGTGAAATATAATTTTGTCCAGTACCAGCACCATCTGCCAACTGTTTCCCAATGAGCACCATGACTTTCCATGTCTCCAGTGGAGAGGAAGATTGAATTTAATTGTCTGCAAGAATGACATAAGGGAAAGCTTCAAGATCCTTTTTGGGAAAGCCTTTAGCAGAAAGGAATAGATTAAAAATACCAGGTTTGAAAAGTTGGCTCAGCTGTGCTGACATGGCAGACGTCTTCAGTGAAAGCCACTCAGCAGTACACAAATGTTGCAGTCTCTTCTATGAGGTTCAGAGCAGCTGACACTTCAGAAAGTCAGTCACCGAGCTTTGTAGACATTCAGCCCTTCTTAATATTACATCCATACTTCAAGTATAAAAGCGAAGCTTTTCTCTTCCAAAGATGAATTAAGTTATAAACCACCCCAACCTTCTGTCTCTACTGCTGCATTTGACAACCAAACCACATTACCGCTTATTCACCCCACCAAGGCATCCCAGAGAGCCATTCCTAAACAGCTGACACTGCTCTTCCCCATTCCTGCAGATATTTTTCTTTCCAGACATCTTGAGCTGTAGTTTTAGCAAGTGCTACTTGCAGTATGTCTTGTAAATCCTACAAACCACTATAAAATCACACAGTGTCAATTTTATGTGCCTTCCAACAGAAAGATCCAGGGTTTTTGTTTCTACCAGTCTCTCAGCTGTACAGTGCCTTGTAAGTATTAATTTTTAGGGTCATCACCCACTCTGATTTTTGTAAAGCTCTCCAGTTTTACAAGGTTTATCTCACACCATGCTAGACTAGCTGGCAGCTGGCTAATATTGACTAGGTGGTGGAAGACAAACCTCTTTATTAGTGTAATGCTGAATTCAAACACTGCTGTTTCTGCAGATTGAAATCATATCCTTTTAGATATAGTAGTGTAGCAAGTAGAGCCACTGAGAAATTTCCATTGTATTTGTTTCTTTTTTAATATGAAGTTTGTTTTTTACAAAGACAGAATTGCCCCCAGGAAAAGCTTGATTTTCCTGAATTGTTTCCATTTTCCCTCAGGAAAGCTGAAGCAAAGCATTTAACTCAGGGTCAATATGATCTGAAAATTGTTCAGGTCGGGTTTAAACAAATTAAAACTATTGTAGGTCAAGTCAGCCTGACATGGATCTGCTTTAGTTGGAGTTACACATACATGTTGGGATCTGCATATCTGTTGTGAAGCAATGGAGATTCTCTCTAACAAGGAAAGCCAGCCAGCAAGAAAACAACAGGAAGAAAACAACTTCACAAGGTGAATGGAGAAAAACTGTAAATACAGCTGAGTGTTGAAACTGCCCAAAACCCCAAAATATTTCAAAATACTTCCCGCATTCACAATAAAAGATTCTTCTACAAGTACATCATTGTACTGGAAATTTACAACAGTTCAGCTTGAGATCCAAATCCAAGATGAAAATGAATCTTTAAAGGCAGGACACAAATCTAGATCTTTGTAGGGACATGTCTGCTCAGAGACATAAAACTGTTTGGTTAACTGGCAGAGAATACTGGATCATGGTGGGATTTGCTGTGTTTCATAATTCCATATGTATTATAAGATATCATTCCCATTCCACAGACAGGAAACTCAGACTGTGTGAGCACTGCCACATGGGCAATACAGAAAGCAGTGCAAGGACACTGGAGGGTCTCCAACCGTTAGAACTGAAAACCAATCAAGACAAACTCCCTTTGAGATAAGCTGTCTTCCAGGACAAGACCACAAAGGCACCACATGAATCTACAAAGTGGAAAATTAAAAAAAAAAAAAAAAAAAAAAAATACATGGTTCTTCACAAAACATGCGGTCAACCTGTGGGGCTTGTGCAGTGAGACACCTCACAATAGAAAGTTTTGCATGAGGTCAGAAAGTGATTAGCTATTGGCAGTTTGTGTAGGGAGGGGATGAAGAGGAGGGGGAACAATTTTTAAAACCAGGAGGTCCTTCATGATCCTCTGGCTGAACAAGGATCTCTTCAGAGAGGGGAAGGCTGCCTGAGAATCCCACCTCTCTAGATCTGCCCAGTCTCACCCTTCTGTGCTGTTCTTGACCCAGGCCACTGACAGACCACTGAGTCTTTTTTGTTCTCCATCTGTGACACGTTTCAGCTGCTAATCTTGATCTTTAATTACAGGTCTGTGAATGGCTGTAGGGGGCTGGGAGAGGGGATGTGTTGTGGCCTGGGCTGCAAACATTCTGCAGACACATTTGAACCTATAGAGGACTGGAAGTGATGACTAAAAAACTCTCTTCTAAACACATTTCTACTCTCCTGACCCCACAAATGCAGTATTGTTCACCAGAGGTCCACAGTACTTGCTGAAAAAGGCCTGGCTAAATGCTGAAGGACCTACTTCCTAGAGTGTGTTGTTTTTCAGGAAAAAAAATCTCACTGTTCTCTCATCCACTGTCTACATAAGCATGTAGATATGCTTATGTAGACATGTCTGTATTTTCTTCCCCATGTGACTCAAATAATATGTAACAGAAGTTTGACTCTACTGTATGCAAAAGCAAATGGCTTTATGATAGAGAAAAAACTCAGCCATGAAGGGACAGTGTAGAAACACATGAGGACCTGAGGAAAGCTGAAGAAGTACAGAAAAGGACAGTATGAGCTGAGTATCCTGCAGGTCCAGAACAAAGCAAGCCTACACATTTCAAAACAACATCCCAGTTCCTCTACTGGGTTTTCAGAAACGTCATTTATTTCAGTGCCAGCACCAAGACAGACTTTTCTCCACAACACAGACATCACAGGTGGAGATCCACCCACCCAGTCCCCACCTGGACCAGCTCACTGAAGAATGGTGTCTTGCAGATTATCTGAACAGACAAATCCTGCTGAGTGAGAGCTGTGTTAAGTCTCATATCCTCGACACAGCTCCAGTAACCCACTCACCATCGGGTTAAGCTCCTATTGAACATGAGCAGAGCTCCTTACATGTTGTGCAACACAATGGAAAATTGAGACCATACCATAGATGAGGACATAGAAGTTACGTGGCTTGCCTGAGGCCACACAGTGAGTCAGCGGCTAAATTATAAACTTGGGAGTCCCTGGCTCCAAGTCACTTATTCAATCTATGCTGCCTCTAAGGCATATTACATTGGGGGTATTGTATGGAAATGACATTAACTTTAAAGAGCAGTGTACAGTAGAAACAAGCAAAATAAGTGGGCTTTATTGTGGGCTGATTTAAAAAAAAAAAGTATGAAAAAAGTGACACGAGCAGTTTTGCAAGCATACAGTGTAAATTAATTTTGCACAATTTGATTTTGAAACCACCCTCCTGGATTAAAAAACCTAAACACCAAGTTTCATCCCATAATGGACCCTTCTTTTCCACTCTTTTTAATTTTTTTTTCTTTTTCTGGCAATTCTGTTAACCCCTGAAAATAGTGGTTTAATATGGAAATGCTGACAGTTCCTTAAAGCAGAGCATTGCATTTGCAACACTGTAATTATGCCTACTTCAAAATGCTCCAAAGAAAACAAGATTTTCCTGTTCAAACAAATCTTGAATGGCTTTAGCCCCAGAATCAAATCATTCAGACCAAAAAGGGCCGTGTTAAGCATGCTGAACCAGGGCTGTACCAAGGACATGTGGAAAGAGATAAATACAAAATGATTTTACAATATTTATGTAATTAGATCCACATCTCTGCTTTTCTCTATTGAATGAGTAAAGACCAGATTAACCTTATTATTATGATGTTTATTTGATTGACTTAGGAATTCCATCTGGATAAAAGAGCGCCTAGATGTCTTTCTCCATGCGTGCCCAGCGTGAAGCCAATCAACATGCCTCTCTAAGTAACAAATTTGGTTTATGTCATCTATCAGCAAGATACTGTAATATTGGATATAGCTTTAGTTCAATGGATGACTGCTCCTTAAAGACCATGCAACTTAGAGGTTTCCATCCTGCATTTTTATGTCCCCACAGAAAATTACATGTCAGATTTTCCACTCTTGTGATGAGGGTGGTAAGGAAATGTGTGGTGCAGAACGCGTGCATGGCACATTTAAACAAGGACACAACCAATAGCTCAGCACTGCCTTTTTGGTGGAGGACGTTTGCCTGTTTTGCAAGACTTCCTTGCATCCCTTTTCTGCCCTGTGGAACAAAGGTAAGGATGTGGGTAGATACAGGATTCCTGTGCCAGTGATGAGAGAGCAAGAGAAAAGGGAAAGGTTTCCTCTACTGCTCATAACTTCGATCGTTAGGACTGCTTCATGCAAATTTTCCTTCCTAACAATATTTAATACATCTCCATTTAGCATAAGTAATGTTAGACCAAAAATTAGGAAGAATTTGGTATACATCTCATTGCATTTGTACAGGGAAAAACAAAGTTTTGAGTTAATAGAAGTCCCTGCTGATGGATTCTTGCTTCCTTTGAAAACTATCCCACCAGCTAATTAAAAACCACTGTCAGGGACCTTCTCATAGTAGGAACCTTCACTTTCCAGACAAGAGAATAACACAGCAAGCTGAGGCTGGGACAGGTTGGATTTATTTTCCAGCTTTGCGTAACCAAGACAGACCCACACAGTCAATCTTTACCATCTCCAACCATCAAAACAAAAATATTAATTTATTCTCCATTTTGTGTCAGTCTTGTTTACTCAGGTTGCCATAATTTCTGGGCAGAGTCTTTTGACTTCATGCAGGTACAACATGCAGAGTTCAGACTGCTCAGTGCAACTCAGGGGTGAGCAACTAATCCAAACAGATCACAGAAGCACAGGATGGGTCAGATTGGAAGGAAACACAATAAATCACCTGGTCCAACATCCCTGCTCAAGCAGGGTCATCCCAGAGTCCACGGCACAGGATTGTATCCAGACAGTTTGGAATATCCCCAGTGAGGGAAACTGCACACCCTCTCTGGACAATCTGGACACTTGAATCTGACCAAGAACTTTTCTGTCATCAAAGTGGCCATCTTGTAATTGTAAATGGACATCTTGAAAATGTTTCTGTTTTATCTGGTTTCTCACTTCTTGCTCTAACAGATACACAGGAATTTGCCATCAGGCTGCAGTCTGGCACGGTTGGGGTACAGGAGACTCTGCCTGTTATCTCATTTGTACCACACAGACTTGCTCTTGACTTCCTCCTGTGCATTATCACAACAGACTCCAACTTGTGCTTCACTTTTCTGTTGGGAAAAGATTGTGCAACCTCCAACACTCACCCAGAAACCCTTCCCCCACAGGGAAGGAAGCTTCCAGCCAAACTAAAGCTTTGATATTAAGAGCACAGTGATGTGTAAACCCATAATAATGTGCTTGGATGCCAGCTCTCCTTCAGGAAAACAACAAAACAAAACACTTCTAATTAAGGTATTGGCTTGGAGGAGGTACCAAGTCCAAAATTATTTTGACTCCATATAGAATTTATATGGAATGCAATATGCAATAAAAGCACCAGCACACCCAGATGTGGATGTTCCCCAGCTGTCTGTCTTGAATGCCAGGCTACAAAGGTCATTCCTGACACAGCCATGTCTGTGGGAAGCAAGAAGTGACTCCTCTGTTCTCTCATATCAAATTGAGCAGTGGAAGGGAAATTTTAGAAAGAGAAGGTTTAAGTTTACAAATATAAGTTGCTCTCAGCTTTTCTTTTCTGTGTGTTCACAACAGTGGGCTCTTGGACTTGACGATGCTTGTGGGTCCCTTCCAGCTCCAGAATATTCTGTGATTCTGTGGTTCCTCCCAAACTGTGGTTCCTCCCAAACTGTGGTTCCTCCCAGGCATGGGTCACACAATGCCAAGGGAAACTTTTGGGAAGCACAGCCTGGGGCTCCCCAGGGTTTCTGCTTGGTGCTGCGGATTAAGGTGTTGTTTTTCCCTGCAGCTGTTGGGGGCAGTAGACAATCAATCCTAGGTTTCTGTAATCTGTATGACCTGGGTGTGGATCACATATAGTCCTGATGCCAAACAGATTTGCAAGCCACCTGGCATGTCTGAGAATATAGGCAAAATGTAAAACCTGCCTTGAGAAACTGCTGTTTTGGTGGTCCTTGAGACTATTGTGCTCCTGATCAGGGCCAAATTCTGCTATCATAAATTGCAGTATGATTTAGCAAATGCCAATTGATTTTGGCTAGAATTTTCCCATTTTCATGCCATGAGTATACTTATTTTAGAGGTAGCTGAATTTCCAAACAAGTTCCAGGAAATGAGTAGTTTAAGTCTGAGAGTCAGGAAAACAGATTTTCTTTGGACAGAGGCAGGAGACAGATTACAGGCAGAGGCCAGCAAGACAAAATTTTGGAGGTTTTTTTTTACACTAATGGTTACCAAAGGTCATGTTTTACCCAAACAATCCCCTCTACAGCCATAGGCATGCCGGGCATTGTTACTACAACAACATGTACTGAGGTGCATGTTGGGCTGCATGATGTGGGAAGGCCATAGCACTACTTGGAACTAAATGAGAACTAAATTTAAGGTCCCTTCCAATCCCAGCCATTCTGTGATTCTGTGACATGCAGCACAAGCAAGAGGTTGGGTTTGAACCAGGCATTATTTTTTTCACATTTTAGCCCATTGTAGGATTCCCTTTTCTGCACTGATACCTCATAACTTTTAAATCATCCAGAAGCCTGAAAGCAGAACCTCCACCTTAGACCCCAGAAATGAAGAGCCTTGTCTCCACCATGAACCCTCTGTAATCCATGGGGAGGAGGGCAGCATCCTAGTGGACAGCTCAACACAAAATCCAAGGGTGTCAGAAAAAGCCGCTTGTTCCACAGCTGAAGGACACCAGGCAACTTAATAAAAAAAAAAATTCCCTGGAAGAGTGGTTGGACATTGGAATAAGTTGCCCCGGGAGGTGGCAGAATGACTGTGTCTGGAATTTTTCAAGAGATGTCTGGATGTGGCACTTGGGGATGTGGCTTCAGGGTGATTATGGTGGTGATGGGTTGACAGGTGGACGATGATCTTTAAGATCTCTTCCAACCTTGGCAGTTTAGTGATTCCATGATTCTGTTTGTGATGTTTCAGGTGCTGCTTCTTGCAGCCAGCAACCTTAACACAATAAACAGGGGAGGTCTGCAGTGCAGCTGTAGCAGGGTCTAGTTCAGGTTTATAGTCAGTGGGAAGAAACATGAACATTTAGGGTACAACTCAACTTTCCTAAAAGAAATGGCTAAAATAACTCAGGTTTTGTGAAATTTTCATGGGTTTTAGGAAGCATTAAATCCATGTACCTCGGCCTGACCTTCTGCACTTACTTCTGTCGGAAAGCTCAGGGATGGGATTTTTATTTTTATCTCTAGGCTACTCTTATTCTGAAAAGTGAGTGCTCTGTGGCATAGTCATCCCTGCCATACTGGGGACCTGCCAGACCACCTCCAGCTGCCTTCTGGCCTGGGTAGGAACAGGTAGGTAGCTGGTGCACACCAGGGTCTTTCCCCATATGGGACTGTGCCGTGGTCAGGTAGTCATAGATGCCTGGTACAACAGGTGCCAGAATGCTCCTTTAATAAAATCATTGCTTTTAATAAGAATAAGAATAAGGAGGAATGCCCAGTAGCTATAAGGCTAAGCCTTGATCCTGAAAATACATGCTCACATGCATAATTATGTGCACTTAGCAGTGCTCCTGCAGTGCTCTGAGAGCTTCAGAATGGGCTGCTCCAGTTTCCATGGGCTGTTGCAGGGACAGGACACTCCTGATCTCACCAGGCAGGAAGTGACCAGTGTTCCTGGGTGTACTGGGACTAGACCCTCTGTCAAACTGTACCTCAGATATACCCCTTTTTCAGTAGCAAAAATGAAGTTCTGTGGGGGCTAGATGCCCAAATCAGGATTTTTTTAGTTAACAGGACATGGTTCAATATTTTCACATCCTGCAGCTTCCCAGGTTTCACTGACCTGTGTGATGCTGTGAGGATTGGCTGTTTCTCAGGACATTTAACAGGGATTAGTGGTTCCCATGTTGGAGCTATAAACACAGTCCTGCCAATCACTTTCACCCTCCCTATTCATGCCAGGAGAATAATACAAGGTCCTGCTCACTTTCCTCTTAAATTTCACATTCTCATTTAGAATATTTTTCCTTTTTGAAAGATCATCCAGGGATAAGCAGATAGGGGATTATTTTAACAACTGAGCTCCAATACTGGACCACTTACATTGCTTGTTTCTCACTGGCCTTCTTGTTTACAACAGACTGAAATGGTTAATTAAAATTAGTAACATATGATATACCCAGGTGTTTCATACAGTGGCCATATTTTTCCCCTGTAATTATTAGGTTACTACAAACAGCACTGAAAAGGTTGAATATCTGTATCAGAGAACTTTGAAGAACGGAGAGATTTGACTGAAGGAAAATATTCTAACAAAGGTTTTCCTGTACAGGCAGTTGCCCTCTGACACTAACACAGCTCCTTATAACTTAACATTTTTAATGATGGTTTTGTGAGCAAAGCTAAGGAAATCTCCAGCTTGGAGAACTAATATTGTAGGGAAGCTCACAGGGTGGTTTCGCTGTTTCACCCTGGAGGTAGCTGCATTTCCACTTGGTGACTAAGTGGATGATACATATTCAGGGCTAGATGGGTTTATTTTTTCCACTTACAATGTCAGAGGAATTCCTCAGCCTGCATTGGAGGTACCAGAGAGTACAGGAGAGTAAGTGGCTCACAGTGGGTAAAGGACTTTTCTCTTGACTTAGTGAATACATATAATTATATATAGATACACATGCTGCTGTCTGGTCCTTCTGTTTCTCTGCTAAACAGGATATTTTCATAATTCTTCCTCAGTCCTCAAGATGGTGACATGAGGGATGAGGAATGTGAGAACTCTGTGTGAGTTAAATGTACACATCATCATATTCTCCCAGCTTGCTCAATAATCATCATTTAAAAGAAAAACAAAACAAAATAAACCAAAAATCTCCAAGATATGACAGAGTCTGAGGGGTGTTTGTGTAAGGATGTGAGTTCATGGATTCCATCTCTCCTTTTTCTTATGCCTCAGGTTGCTGAATCGTTGAGAGCAACCCAGATGGGCTCCAGCACAAGGAGACAACCTTCCCACTAGGAATAATTCTGCTGGCCAAGTGTACAACCAGTTCTCCTACTAATTAGGGCCCGAAGTAGAAACGATCATATATTTTCATTACAAAAAGCAGGAACTCCTGGCTTGTACCAGCTCTGCAGCACTGACAGAGAACTCCCCTGGAGAGGCAGCTCGTAGTAGCCACATTTCTTACACACACACACACACACACACACACACACTCACTCTTATCCATCTTATAATCAATACCAAGAACAAGTTGCCACTTTAAATAATTTCATTCCCATTTTCAGAGCTGGCCAGCATGAAGGATTTCTTGGGAACAGCAGGCAGTGATCTCCATGGTTGCACTGCACTTGGAATCTCAGCAAGTGCTTTTGCAGCATCCCTTCCCCACAGGACTAAGCTCTCACCGGTGAGGGATGTTTGCTCTCAAGTGAGTACATTTGGGACAGATTTCCAGCTTGCTACAACTCCCTTTGTAATTCATCACACCCTAGAGGTCTGCACACAAGTCAGCATCCTGCTGAATGGGTGACTGCAATGGCCACATGCTTTTAAGACCATTTGGCACAAATCACTTTAGGAGAAGTCTTGACATTTAGTAATATTTTTGTCTGGTTAGTTCCACCTGAGGATTTCTACAGTGTTTCTAAGTCCTCCTTTGGCAAATATCCACTTCCACATGTCACTGCCTATTGATTTCAATTTGTGCCAACTGACACAAATATTACAGGTGTCAGAAATTGTACCTACAACTTAATTACATTGAGTGAAAGGACTAGGAATGGCCCCACTGCATATCCATTATCTTGTTTGGATTTTTTACAAAGAATAAGTCTTTGTGTCCCTACCCATTCATATAATTTAATTAGAATTGCTTTTCTTCACATTCCTCTGCTCTTCGTGTCAAAATTACCATCAAAGAAGCTTTGGTTTACCTTCCCAGCAGAGTGTAGAAAGGCTGAGGAGAGAGGACAGGGAAGCGACACAGATCAATATTTCTACCTGAATATGAAGACTCAGGACTGGGTGGTTAAGAAGATGCACTCCAGGTCTGTGTTTCTGTGTTGAGCCAGCGCTAAAGACATTTTTCTACTTCTGGGCTTTACTCACATATAAAGCCTGGAAGTAAGGGCTCAAAGTGCTGTAGAAAGTCAGACCTACAAGGAGGAACAAGTCCTTGTACCGGGAGCATTCTGTACTTTTGCATTTACTCTGCAAACTAAAAATGTCATTTTCCACCATGTCATGGTGTACCGCCATTGCCTAGTCACTGTTAAACATCACTGCTCGCTCTTTTAGAACATCAGTGGAGTTTTTTCAGATCTCTAACCCTCTTATTAAATATCTGTGTTTTGGATTATTCTTCTCAGAATTATTAGTTTGCCTTTTCCCAGACAGAATCTCATTTTGTTTCCTGCTCATATGTCTAACCCCTGGTTCTATTAGTGTTATTTCTCTGTCTTCACTTGGTTTACAGTTCTTTCCAGCACAGTGTCATGTGCAGATCTAGTTAATGTACTTGGTTACACCTCCTTCCAGACCATTAATAAAAGTATTAAATAATTTTGCTGCTAGTACAAATCCATGAAGCACCCTGCTGTTCACCTCTATCATCCTCAAGACCACAGCCATCCATCATGAGCACCATTTATCACAGACAAACACACTTTGCAAGCTAAAGCTGTTCTGTTTGAATTGTGTCACTGGCTCTGGGTGAGGAAAAAAGGGAAGAAATGTCAAGTGTTAGTGGTGGAAGGGGTGGAACAAGGGCTGATGGTGTCACTCAAAGTCACTCCTTTATCAAGGGATCCAAATGGACCAATGGAGAGAAATGTGATCCCTCTCTGCATCCTGCCATGTCCTTTAGCAGAGGTTTGCCTGATGCATTGGTCTGGCAGTGCCAGAGACCACATACTTGAGTGAGGAACTATATATTATCCCAAGAGTTGCTCCACCAGCCAGTGCACAACAGGAATAGCAGTCATTGGCAGAGGGGAGATACTCTTTGTTCCCACATAACTATTTCTGGTAAAAAATAAGCCCCTAAATAATCCCCTATCCAGACATGAACTAAAACAAGGAGAATTTCAGAGCCCCTCTGCTTGCTGCTAAGATCTGTGACGAGCTGGTAAAGCGGAGTATCAAAAAATCCTGGGCTGGAACAGGCAGTTAACTGAGGGCTTCTGTCATTTCTGGGCATCTACACTGAGAAGAATGTTGGAAGGAAGGCAGGAGAGGTTCTTCCCTTCCAGGCTTTCTCCTTAGAAAAGCAACCTATTCCCCGTGTGCTCGTCTAGACATATGGCATGTACAGGAACATAGTTGTTGCCACACCAAATTGAAGACCTGAGGTCCAAGAAGCTCAAAATCCTGCCTCAGAGAGTGGCCAGCATCATGTACCTCTGGGATGGGCTGATGCTCTCCTGAAGCTCACAGAGATGGCCCAACCCCTGAGAGCTGCCCCAGTCCTCCTTGTAGGGATTCAAGAGGCTTCAAAAAGCAAAGACTGTTTTAATCCCTGAAGCATGAGGTGTAGTAGTTTTTCAAACTGTTTGATGCTGCTGCAAGAGCTCTGAATTCACCAACTAAACCAGAGAAATGTCTCAGCCTCACGTGTAGGATAACAAACCCCCAGAAGTCCTGACAAATGCAGTGGGAACAATGGGGCTAAAGCAAGTGGGAAAGTCCCATCCAATGACAACACGTGTTAACCTGGATGGCTGCTCTGGCCTGACCAGTTAGTTGACATCTTGACTCCTGCAGATCAGTTTCTATTAGAAGACAATTTTCTGTTTCTCAAGTGTAATCCTGCTTACCTAAGAAATGGGCCCAAAGAATCCTGTTTCATTGAATGTAGTAGAAAAAATGGAAAAGAAAGCATCTGTTTTGCTTCAAAATATCCAAACCTGCTCCTGTAGCAATATCTGTGTCCCCAAGACCATTTTACTCAAGAAATCATTTAACAAATGCAAGTGAAATAAAGAAGTGTATTAGGTAATGGAATTTCACTTTGTCTGGATAACAGGTAGCAAAAAGCACTTAAAGAGAATACCAAGTGAAATTATAGTTGAGTGTACATACATCTTTAGCTCCTAAGTTGAATACACTGATGAATTTTAAAGGAACTGGCTCAGCAGCACCAAAGTACTGGGAGTTCAGTTTTGAACCGTTATGGGAAATAGAAGTCATAGGACACTCATAGGTTAAAATAGGAGGAAAAATATTGTAATTATTGTGTGTTTTTAATTAAAAATAGCAGTTTGAACAACTTATAATTCACTGTTCAGATATTGTAATTATGGTTATAATAAGCAAGTCTGAACAGAAAAGCAAAAGAGCAGGATAGGTAGCAGAGCCTAGGGTTGAAAAGGGGATAATAAAAATATGAGCTATAGAGAATGTAATTTCAGACAGAAAACAAGAGAATTTCTTCACTAAAACTCCAGAATTGCTGAGTACTAACCTACAGTGACTAGAGTAAATAGAATGAATTTTAGCACAACAATTTCAAATAAATAGATTATTTCTTGCAGCAGGTCAGACTCTTCAATTCACACATGCACTGCATGAGCCAGTTCTTATTTCTTTCAGTGTAAGGCCATCTGTCTGCTTGCAGATCCTGTGCTGTGATAACATCTGGTCCCAGGGACTGGTATGCCATGCTACTCACACTTCACTAGAAATCTTTATCCTACATGTGTATGAAGTGGCACTCATCCTCTGGAGTCTGCATGGAGCTTTTGTACACCCCAGACTGGTGCCTCTGATGGCTCAGTGCTTTTGGATTGGGTACGATGGCTTAATAATAAAAAAAATAATTTTTCTCTTTAAATATTTCCTTTGCTCACAGTACCGAGCAACAATTAAAAAAAAAAAAAAAGAAAATTGTTTCTTATATAATTTTAGGTATTGAAACTGCCTGTGAGAGAAAAAGTGTTAAGTCTGATGTGCTGCCTGAATTCCAGAGGCTCCTTCACCTGCCTGACAACTGCTTCCAATTGCCTGATGATTAAACGTGCCAAGGGAGCAAGCCATTGACTCAGCCCACCCTGGGATGATGAAACATCAAGTGCCAAGAGCAGAGAGAAACGTTTTCTCTTGTTTTGGCGTAATACGAGGTTGTGGCTACGGTTTGCTGGTGCTGCTATCGATGATGGGCACAACAACAGCTCTTCAGGAGTGAAACTGCTGTGGAACTTCGATGCAAAAGTATTTGTTTGCATTAGGACAGACACCAGGGCTGGGCAGGCAGGGCAAAATGAGTAAGCGCTTCCTGTGTTTTCTGGTGTTTTTCTCAGTTTAAACAGGCCAGTACACAGGTGTGACAAACAACAGTGTTTTAACCACTGGCAAAAGGAAACATTTCCTGCTGCCCATCTGCCAGGGATATGGTTTTCTTCCATGCAAAATTGTTTGCAGAATGTGAACGCTATGTGCAGGGAATCATAGATGAGTCCACTTCTTAATTCAGGTCATGCAAAGTGAGATACAGATGTGTGTGAAAGGGCCCATGCAGCTGTGTGAAGAGGAGAGAAGGTAAAATAGCATTTCCTAAAGCCAGGAGAAAATCACTGCTGTCCTCCAGCAAGGAAGCAGGGAAGCCAGGGACACCCTAACCATCCAAAATGAAACGATTGTTCAGACAGAAAGGTTGTGTCCTGTTCAATCAACAGCCCAATGAGAGGAAATTGGATTTCTTTAACCAGAAAGCTGTCTGGACTTCTTCTCACTGTTAGGAAATGTAAGGAAAGGTGTGAACACACAATCTAATACAGAATTTCCTGTTCTTTTCTTTATTCCTGACTCCTTTTGGCAAAAGGCAGGGTTAACATTATAAACTGAGACACACCAAAATTTTACACTCTCTAGAGCAGCTGCAGCTGGCTTGCACTACTGTGAATACAAATTCTCATTTGCACAACTCACATTGAATTCACTGTGACTGTTCAGGAAAATCCATTAACAATGCATAAGATGCAAGATCTGGCTGCTGTGTAGGGTGTTTGCTCCAGCATGTTCCAGTAAGAGTTACACAAGGCTATTTACAAATACACATTATAATTTCTAATCTTAAGATATACCACCTTTGAAGTTTCAGAAGCTGCACAGGACCAGATCCAGAATTATGTGGGCACCTAATTCCCATTTAGATCCCAATTGATATAACTGGAGCTCAATGCCTGGGTGCTACTAAGGTATGAACCTCTACAGTAGTATTATAAATTTCATAGTAATAAATCATAGAATTACAGAGTCAGAGAGTCATTAAAGTTGGAAAAGGCCCTTTAAGATCATCAAGTCCAACCATTAACCCAGCCCTGTCAATCCACACCTAAACATGCCCTCAGGTACCACATCTAAATAACTTTTTAATATCCCAGGGACGGTGATTCGAACAGTTCCCTGGACAGCCTGTGCCAGTGTCTAACCACCCTTCCCATGAGCACATTTTTCCTAATATGCAATTTAAACTTCTCCTGGTGCAACATGACACCATTTTCTCTTATTTATTGCTTTTTACCTGGAAGCAGAGCTCGACCTCCACCTGGCTGCACCCTACAAGTCATGGAATTGTAGAGACTGAAAAAGCCATCCCTGAGCTTCCTTTTCTCTAGACTGATCCCCTCCCAGCTCTCTCAGTTCTTCCTCATGCTCCAGACACACCACCAGCTCCACTGCCCTTCTCTGGACATGCTGGGAATGTAAATGTCATCTCACTGCAGTGCAATCTTTACCCCCTGTCATCTTAGACCCTTTTTTCAGATAGTGGAGAGAAGCTGGCAATGCCCAATTTACCTCATCCTAAAGCAGATACCTACACTAGGTAGAAAATTCCATCCAAAAGTGATTGCTTTATTCCACAGAGTATTCAGGCAGCTTGGGATCACCAGCTCAGCTGTGCTCACCTGGGCACAGCCTCAACCTAACATTTCCAGTTTTGTATCAACCCAGCACAGAAAAGCTGGTTTTGGAGGAACAACAATATCTTTAAATAGCTCCAGAAACAAACATGACACAAAAGGCTCACAGAGTTATGTTTGTGAAAATGCAAGCATGTGTTTCTGCATTTGTTTTCATATTAATGTTATTCTAGTATCTATTTCATTACTAGCGTTCAAAAGGACTTAATGATACACTGATAGTGCACATTACAGTCCTCCCACATGAATTGTTCCTGAACACAGCAATAGTGCTCTTCCAGCACCATATGCATCAGAAATATTTATTCATTTGCCTTCATGGGAATATAAGATGAAGCCTATTAAATCAATAGCTATGCAAAGGGTTTTGTTTTTCCATTAAGTCTCCAAAATAAAACTGACAAACTGATTAAACGGATCACATCTTGCAGTTCCCAAAGTCTGCTTTATGGGCTGGTCTGTGATATTAATCAAAAGCTGAGCCAGAGGAAAACATTGATCAAACTCTTTTAGAGAATAATAGAGTCAGACCCTTCAGTGGTGTAAAAGGGAATAATTCAGTATCTCTATCTCAGTTTATATTGGCTGAATGTCTAGTCCACAGGCTTTATGCCGACAGCTATTTTGAAAAAATCTGTGTATTAGACACTACGTATTTTCACTTTTCTATTCACATTGTAGTAAAAGATTTAGACAGCAAGTTCTTTGAGGCAAAGGTTTCCCCAGCTGTCTACCACAGGCTGTGTGAATATGTAACATCCATACATTGGAGGAGAAGGAGGTTTTCCCACCCCCAAAAGGGTCATTCTTCCTGAAGAGTCCCTGCACCTGTTTTCCATTGTGCTCTCAGTGCAGTGCTCATTGCTGACTGTAAAAACACAACTCTGGGCTCCTCAGAGCGAAACTCTGCATCAGAGCTGTGGCCAGGGGAGGAATTTCCCAGAGGTCACAATCATGGGGCTTTTTTTCTTTTCCTTTGTGGTAAGTGGCATGGCCTGCCTTGAGGATCACCTGAGATTTTGCTGATGTCACCATCTCACAAGCACCTGCATTCACCCAGCTGCTCTTCCCACCACCCCTGGCTGTCCCAGACCACAGGGAATTTCCCCAAAGCCTAAAATATAGAATAAAACCCACAAATGCAATGCAACAATAGGAAGAAAATAAGAGATGCAAGGAGCCTAACAGGTAGGTTTTTTCAGTCATGCTTACCTTCGTGCCATCTCATCAAACAGGATATCTATGTCCCTGATAAGCCTGTTATCTATAAAACCACAATCACAGAACCAAAAAATGGTTTGGGCTGGAAGGGACCTTAAAAATCATCCAGTTCCAACCCCCTTGCCATTGGCAGGGACACCTTCCACTAGACCAGGGCACACCAGGTAGAGCACAGATGAGGGCAGCAGCCACTGTGAGATAAGATTCTTGTCACCTCGACTGGACATTGAATTTCGGGATGCATGTAGCCTCATGCACAAAACCAAATCAATTACTGCCTCAAAAGGGTCCTGTGAGTAGTTTTACATAAACTGGTGCTTATTCTCTTATCTCAGCACAATAGGATACATCCACCGCAATAATTAGGAAGACAGATTCCCCTTATAAACATTTTCTGCACTTGTGTATATTATTCCCCTGTGGGACCATTAGCAACAGAGCAGTAAATCTACAAGATCTATTCCCCACATGAGCACGAGTCTCTGTAGTTTGCCAGGTTACAAGAAATATAATTAGGACTCCTTTACCTGACAGATTAATGAGTTGAACAGCAGAGGCCAGATAGCAGTAAATTAAACACCTAAACACTGTGATCTCCACATGTAATAGAATGGTGAAATAGCACATCTTTTGTAATGGCCTTGGCCATTTCAACACATAAATTCCTTATAACATATCAGTTTTGTGGTACTTTTTTATTGTACATTGGTATAAATATTTATACTTTTAGCTTGCCTTGCCAGTAAATATTTAGCATTTTGTTCTAAATGGTGACAGCCTTAGGTTCATCCACACAAAATGCTGCATGGATTTGTCACGTGAATGCATTTATTGAGCCACTGAGAATGTGCATTTGTCAATAATCACCTTTTAGAAGAACTAACAAATGCTCACCAAGCTGCTTGTTAAAGACAGAGCTTCCAATGTGTTGAGAACACAGACGTCTGTCCGAGGCCAGCCTGTGTGATTAGGTCAGATTAACACACGCTTGGGGAGGAAAGAATAAGAGACAATGAAGAAACGCATCTCTGCTAAAGTGTTTAATCCTGTTTCAACAAGAAGTAGCAGGATTATATGATTTTAGAGGAAAATTAAATAATAAAAGCCTTGATCAAGTAATTTTCTACTTACAATGAGGTTTTTGCCTATTTATGCCATTAGCAAAACTTAATTATTTTATTTGGGATTAGATACAAAATTCTTGTTGTCTCTAGAAGTTAGGAAAAAAAATGGTTATGGCTTAATTTTCATCATAATGATGCCAAAAGACCCAAGTTAGAGCAGTAGGTGAAAAACTGAGTTAGAGAAAAAGTTGATTTCTCACATCTCTTAACATTAAGAGATATCTTACCATTTAGGTATAAAATGAGATGCAACAATCTGACTCAGAGGATGATCAGCAGCAAAGCTGCATGGTATGGCTGTAACAATGACAATAACAATAATAGCAATGATAATAATAATAATAGTAATAATAATAAATATATTTTTTAAAAGACTTGCTTGTAGCACTCAGCTTTTCAGCCCTCATCATTCAGAGTGACCCAAAGAGACCCCGGTGTGGTCACGCTCTGTGAGGGTAAGCTCCCTGCAAACACATACTCCAGCAACTCATTAGCTACCTCGATTTCCTCAGGGTGGGATTCATCTCACCTAATTAGCCATCCCCATGCCAGCAGTCTGCACAGACCCCTGTCTGCAGGCTCCTCCCCAGCCACGGGAGAGCCGAGTACCTCCGGAGAGCGATTTGTTTTGCCCGAAGACGGAGAGAACGCCCCCGAGAAGGTGCCTCCATCTCCCCGGGGTCGTTAGTGGAAGGTCGAGTGATGGTTTTAGACCAGACACCTTGGCTTTAGACAGCTTAGGTTAGGTGAGAGAAACCCTACCCTGCGTGTGGGAGCTGATCCTGCTTCCCTGTGCGGCCACATTGTTCTGCTCAACAAAAGAGTCTTTCTTTGGGGTGAGGCTCAGAATGGACATCCCAATGAAGGGAGGCCAGGAGCACTTCCACTGGAAAGTGTTTACAGGAAAAAGATCTTTTCCAGATTTCTCACGGCAAAAAAGTTCCCCTTACACTTTTCCAAAAATACCCCCAAACTCAAGGTCAGCACTTAATTTCCCATCCACTCAGAGCCATGAGAAAAAAGTGAATTGATGTTCCTCCACTTACAAAGTTTAGTGGTTTACTGAGGTTTTCATGCGTGTGGTAACAGTGTGTGTTGAGTAGAGCAAAGCAGTTCTTCCAACCCTGCTGATACTATTACCATAGATCACAGAATCAAAATACAGCAATTCTATAAAAAGCAGGAGAGTTGCACTTGTGTCACCCCAGCATGGTATGAGGTAGCATAGAATAGATCACCAAATGATCTGGAAGAAACCTTTTCAAAGGTCATCTTGTCCAACCTCCCTGCCATGGGCAGGGACATCTTCCACTAGATCAGGTGGTTCAGAGCCTATCCAACCTGGCTTGGAACACTTCCAGGGATGTGTTATATTCACATCTTCTCTGGGCAACACTCAACACCATAATTGTAAAATAATTTCTTCCTTATATCTAGTCTGAATCAACTCTATTTCAGTTTGGAACCATTTATTACTTGTTTTATTTCTACAGGCCCTGCTAAAAAATCTGTTCCCATCTTTCTTATACACCTTCAAGTAATGAAACCCTTCAAGTAATGAAAGGCTGCAATAAGGTCTTCTCAGACCCTTCTCTTTCCCAATTGAATAACCTCAATTCTCTCAGACTGCTCTGACAGGAGAGGTGTTCAATTGCTCTGATCATTTTCTTGGCCCTCGTGTTGGCCAGCTCCAACGGGACAATGTCCTTCCTGTGCTGTGACCCCAGAGCTGGATGCAGCACTGCAGGTGGGGAACTGTCACCAGAGCAGAGCAGAGGAACAGAATCCCCTAGAATGCAGCCTAGGATACAATTGGCTTTCTGGGCTGTGCAACATGCACTGCCAACTCATATCATATCATATCATATCATATCATATCATATCATATCATATCATATCATATCATATCATAATCATATCACCAGGTGTTATCAGCATAAAACTTGTGTAGCCCGTTCTAAATCCAGGTTGTCTCTAGCATAGCAGGCAGAGAGTGTCACCCCAACAGTTAAAGTGACTGAAAAAAAACCCCAAACTAGTTGTGACAAAAATACAATTTAGCAGTACAAGGCTAAACCAGGAATTCCATAGTTTTCATATCTGAATTTCCATCCAGACTTAATTCAATGTAGAAGCTGCCTTTCCTCTTATGGACATCAATTTTGGCCACTTCCTGCCCCCATGATGGGTACCCCTCTGCAGGAAAAAGAAATTAAACTTGATTTGCAAAACTTATGAGGCACCTTTGGAAGTGCCAGTAGAGGAGGACACCTAAAGCACATGTAATAAATTTTGTGCGTATTTTTTGCCATTTGGGGCATGAATTTCAGAGGACTGTCCCTGCCATGCATTTGGAGCCCATGAAGCACTGCAGAAATACTTTGCAGGCATGCAAGGGTGTGGGAAGTGGATGGCTTGGAGATGAGTCCTCTCCAGTTCAGGGATGGATGTGACCCATTCCCCACAGAACGAGGCACTGCACAGCCTCCTGAGTGTTTGAAGCACCCTTTCAGCTATAACTGGTACTTTGCTGAAACCCAGAATTCCACTTTTGGAGGAATTCCACTTTTAGGTGCCTGCTGAGGTTGTCTAGTACAGAAAACACCTGTCTCCCTTTGATGCCACTGGGGTTAGTTCCTCACCTCCACTAACACTGGGTTCTGAGGGCAGCCTGAGGGAAGTGGGTTCCTGTTCCTGCTGCTGTGGGAAGTTCACTAACCACGAGCTGAACCATCTGCTGGAGCCCTCCCCGAGCCAGCCACCACACCACAGGCCAGAAGCTGTAAATGGGGGCTGAAAGGGGCCCCAAAGCCCTGGGAAGGGGTAAGGGAAGAGAAAAGCAAAATGGAAAGACAAACCCTTTGTATATGTGAGCGTTGGGGGTGGATATCCACAAGCGAGCATGTTTCCAGAGGAACCCCTCAGGCAGGCAATGCTGGTGGGATGGGGGCACCCTGCAGCCCAAGGGTGCTCCTGGGGCTGTGGCAATGCCATGCCCTGATGTGCCTCCTCAGGAGAGTGGCAGTAAGGATGCATCCAGAGGGATTCAGAAACTCCATCTCAGGGACACCACAGGAGCTTGCACTGCAGTGCTCTGCTGCTCATTGGCACCAGAAGTGTTTTCTGAGTGAAGTGGTTTGAAAAAGGATTAGACTATCCTGAGGAAAGAGCAGTGTGGGCACCAAACAGGACAGCATTGCTGCACCACATCCCTCACCTGTACCCATGCACTGCAGAATCTGCAACAAGCATCCTCTGGCACAAAGTTCATTGGACTCCCCCCAGAGAAACAGGTGATTTTTATAGCCATGACTGACATATATAAGGCTGGCTTTAAAAACAGCCTCTTTATCCAGCTGCTGAAAGAGCAAAGGGTGACCACCAGCATTTAACAATCCTACAAAACCAGGTGTAGATGGAGTGGGATTTACTCAGCATTTTGCTGAGTTTTTGTGAAATAAAAGCAACCAATCCCCAGACAGAGGTGTAAAGGCTGGCCTCACCAGCAGCTCCTGGAGGAGACAGCCCTGCAAAACCCTGAGCAGCTCAGGTTGTGCTTTCCTCCCCTTTGATGCCGGGATGTTTGCAGGTCGTGGTGGCGGGGGGAGGACGTGTGAGACCGAAGGGAGCTCATTTTGGCTACGTCCGCGTGGGCGACCGGCGGCGACCGTGGGTTTCGGTTTGTGTGAGCCCGGCCGGTGTCGGGCCCTGCTTGCACAGAGGCTCTGGGGAGCGTGGGTGGCACAGAGTGCCTGTGTGTGACAGACTGCGTGGGTTTCTGCGGCTGTGGTACGGGTGAGCTTGTCTGCGAGCATGTCCTGTAAATGCTTCTACTGTTAAAGGGAACCGTTTTGTAACACCAAGAAAAACATAAATAATAATAAAAATACACATTGTCTGCTGGGACTTTAGGCTGGTGGCCAGGTGCTCCCCAGTCCAGACCATGCTGCTGCAGAGGCAGAACATTCCCCAGCCATAAAGATGACTAGAACGTGCAGTTGTTCCTCCCCAAACCGAAAGCTTGTGTTTGGAAACAAGCAGCGCTTTGTTGTATCATCTCAGCTTCTGACCTCAGACAGCTTTAAAGCAAATTAGTTAGTGTGCCTTTTTTCTCTTTTTTAATGAAAAAAAAAATCAAACAAGTCATCCCATCCTCATTTCCATGAACGTGAAGAAGAATGTATTTCCCCACTTTTGCCTGCTGTCATTTTCCTGTAAATGTCAAAGCCAACAGGGTTCCTTGGACATGCATTAGCACAATTGATGGGTGAAGTTAAGCTTACTTCTCCTGGGCCTGAGGGCAATAAAACCTCTGCTGGCTCTGCTAAGCAAGGGGAAAGAGAGGAAATCTTTAATTTCACAGTGTGCCCAGCTGTTGAGACGGGATTGAGATGAATAAGGAGAGGGGCAATACCTGTGAGATGCAAGTGGGAATAGCAAGATTTTCAGGGACGGCTCATCCCCAACAAACCCTCCTAATGCTGGCCCTTTAATTCACTGGGAAACGGAGTTAATTCATAGGAGCTAATGTAGATCACTGAAAATCCGAGCACTGAAATATGCCTCATTAATCAGCCTATCTCTGTCTCTGTGTGATCTACACGATAGGGATGAATATTAACTTCCTTTGAAGAAAATAAAGTGAAGCAGCCACATGTTTTACCTGGCAAACGTATGCAGGGGTGATTCATTCCAAGAATGCTCTGAAAAATCCCCACCTCACTTTTACCTCTAGGAAATTCCCTTTTCATGGGAATGAAAATCGCAGCTCCCACGCCCACAGATCGCAGGGCTTTGGCACTTCGAAAGGCAAGAGATGCTTCACCACAGCCTTGCTCATTGAGACCTCTCTGCAATGAGCAAAGCACCAGCAATGCTTTCCCTTGACCAGATCACATATATAGTATTTTTCAACCAGCACATTTTTATGGTGGATTTAAGCTTCCTATGCTCTTGTTGTTGCTTTTAATTTTTTTCATGATTTCGGGTGAAAACCCTGCAGGGGGATGAAAAAAAAAATATAAAAAGAGAGAAAGAATAAATAAATAATGAAGAAAATGTTTCTCTTTCCCTCTCAATGTCAGGAATGTATGGAAAGCTTTAGGCTGCAGCAGTATTTTGACACTGCGCACAGTATTGCTCCCCTCCCCTATTCCTTTGAGGTTCATCTTTCAGACCACAGCTCTGTTCCGCTGCCAACTCGTTGGAAGTGTTTAGTGACTGGAGAACTGTTGCCTGCTCTCTTCAGAACTTCACACTTCATTTTTCCAGATCCCTGCGAGCAGCAGCAAATATTTCACCAGCCTGGTTTGCTGGCTACCACCATAAATCAGACTTAGGACCCAAAAAAATATCCAGGCCTGTCAAGGCATTAAGCTTTTATTTTCAGGCTGGATCCAGTGGTAAATGAGGGCTTGTATTTTCATTTAAAACTGTAAAGGGATTTTAAGGATTGTCGCTGGACAATAGCCAGATTCAAAAGATACAATGCAGAGTGTAACTGGTTAGAGGAGATTTGAAAAAGTCTTAAGTATGAAAAATGGGTTTTCTTAAAGGTTTTTCAATGAAATGTGAAGCCGGACTTGAATTTCATAAAGCCTTTGGCACAGGCTGTTTATGAGAAAATCAATTGGGAAAGGGAAGAGGATGATGCTCCTGAGCACTTGAGCGGGTATTTGTTCCAGCCTACCCCTTCAGATTCACCAGGATGAGACTTGATGCAGATACAACGGGCACAACAGCTAGGAAAAATGTGTCAAATGCTTATTGCCTTGATATGAATCACTTAAAAAATTAGAAATAAAATAGGAACCTGTAAAACACTGTGGATTTGGGGATGTTTGCAAGGCAAAGATGCTCAGAAAACTTGCCCTTCACTGCCCAGGTCGGAATTAGATTGCAGTAGGGTTTTTATAACAGCCTCTCGAAGCAAACAACCCCAATCCCTCAATCTGCTCTTCATTACCCTAAAGAAGCAATGAATAGGAACGAGGTGGGGAGCCGAGCAGCGGGGCTGGACTGCCAGCATTGTCACAGCCCTGCTCCACGGCCTCGCGCCGCCGCGGTTCAGCGAGCTGGGAGCTGCCTACAAACCCTCTTCTTTTTGCATGATAATAACGACCAGACTCATTTACACAATTTAGCTTTAAAACATGCCACAAAGCTCCAGGCAGAGCAAGGTGAACATTGGCAGAAATTACCAACTGAGGCATCGACAAGCGTCCCATGCCTCAGTTTCCCTCACGTCTGAGAAACAAGGAGAAGAATTGGTGCAGACAAAGTCATGATGAAGGGAAATGTTGCTTTTGCTAACTGCTCCAATGCCAGACCACTTCCTGACCTGGGGAGGGCAGAAGGCTGCTCCTATCTTTGCTGCTCCTGTCTTTGATGCATATTCCCAGAATTTTCCAAAACCAGGCTGGTTTGGTATTCCCGCCCTGGAGGGAAACTTGTGTCCTTCTCCATGGCAAGGCGTTGTAAGGACAAGCTGGTTGACTCTTGCTTTGTGACAAAGCCACACAAAACTGTCACTAAGTCAGACCTATTTGGGGTTCTTTTTTCCCCACTGGGCAAGTATCCTCTTCCCAGCCTCAGCATTAGCCTACACCATCCAGTTTTGCAGTTTCTGAGATAGTAACTCCAGCTCCTGGTCACAAATAAACTGAGGATAAGACAGCTTTTGTATATGGTGCTT
This sequence comes from Leptocoma aspasia, assembly GCA_013399835.1. Taxonomy (NCBI): domain Eukaryota; kingdom Metazoa; phylum Chordata; class Aves; order Passeriformes; family Nectariniidae; genus Leptocoma; species Leptocoma aspasia. Next base: position 450,773 of record VXAX01007254.1, read on the forward strand.
CTCTGTTCCCCTTAGTACCTGCAGCATGGCTAAAGACGAGTACTGGCATTCACAAATATCAGCTGCTCAACCCCCAGAAATGCCTTTCCTCTGGGAAATGTCAGCATCCTGCCCATGGTGCAGGCGGGAAAGATTCAAACATGTAGGGGAGGGACAGTGGCTTAACAAATTGCCTCTCTGTCAGCTGAGCCTCTGTAACTGTCTGTGCATGTGCCCCAGGCCACCTTGGAGGGGAATTAATGGGATTTAGTGTGCTAACCTGAATTAATGTGAATTAATTTAGTCAATTAATTCACTGTGGGTTGAGGCTGTATCTCCTTGCCATACAAGCCAGGCTGGATGGAAGCACACTCAGGGATCATTCCCATCCACCAGCCAGCTGTGAATGGGAAAGGTTATGCTGCCAGCACTGGATTGCATGTCTGAACCATCCCTCTGCACAACCAGGCTTACACAGAGACAGGTCCTGAAGAGCAGCTCCACAGAAGCATTTCAGTAACTAAGGAATTGCCATGAGATGTCAGTCCCCACATACTTTTGAAGAGCTGAGCCATGATATATCAGGTTAGGATGAAGTTTTGGCATACTCTGACTACAGGCATACTCTGAGAGCTCGTTTTTTTCTGCGAAGGTTCATAAAATGAAGGCAAAAGCATCGAAACCATAGGACAAAAGCCATGATGGAGCTGTTCCCAGCCCTCGTTCCATTTTTTCTCAACGGACTAACTCCCAAGCAGATGGCATGCCTGAGATAAACTACATTATTTAAGATTTCTTTGCAGAGCAAAGATGTTGTTCTCTGCAGTCACAGGAGATGGTCCTTAGGGTGCTTTTTCATGTTCTGGCTCAAGGCAAGGGGCCCCTGGAGACCCCCCACCTCCCACAGTGAGCCAGGGGCATTCCCAGCCACAGGCATTGCAGCTCCCCCAATAAATACCAAAGCCTCCCAAAGTCCCATTGCCTTGTCTCCCATGGCTGTGTCTAATCTGAATGGTTTCCTTTTACACTTCCCTGCCAGTGCCCATATTCTGCTCTGCTTATTGCTCGCTACCTGTCTTGCAAAATTTCCCACCTCCTCTGACCTTGCTACCACTGCGTCTTGGGTGTTCTGCATTTGAGGCTGCTTCAGCAGTAGGCTCTGAGTCAATTAATTTTCCAAATCACAGCTAACTCAGCAAGGCATTCATGAGTGGCAAGGTGGGGAGGCCAGCCATACACTGGGGAAAAAAAAAAAGTTTAGTTTCCCAATTTAGCCTGGTGTGTAGCAGGGGTGGCCAGGAACTGGCGCTGGCTGCGAAGCGGGATAATTTTCCAGGTATGTCAAGAGCGCAGGCACCACACTCAAAGTAAAACAGAAACAAAAGCACCAGTGCTTTCCTCCGTGGCAGGATCAGACCCCCAGCAAAATTACTTCCTATACTGAGAGCTGACATAAGACTCCACACTTCCAGGCAAATAAACACCTCTTCATTTCGGTGGCTATCTGACATGGGTGGAACAGAGGGCAGGGAAAAGCTTATGGCTCCTTTGTATTTTTAATAGCTATGAGCACACTGCTGGAGCTTAAGAAATGTGCTTGTTAATAAGTGATGAGCGTTAAAGGGCAGCTTGGTGGTTAAGGTTAGAGAACAGCTCCAGCCTTGCCTCTGCTGCAGCCTCCTGGTGTGACCCAGGGGCAAGTCTCTTTGTATAAAAAACTTCCCAAAGGGTGGGCTGTGAGGGGAGCTCCAATTGAGTCATCTTTGCCATCCCAAGTGCATTCCTTGGCCTGCCAACACCCTGGGAGCAGACAGCTCCTTGCAGCAGAGGGCATGAGGACATGGTCCCAAACATGCCATCAGTACCTGGGGGTAACAAGCATACACAGTTACAGATGTGGAGGAGAAAGATCACACCCTTGTTTGGCCTGCAGCAACTTTTTTGTGTGCCCACACTCCCAGATGAGCACTGGTGTGGTTGTAGCATGGGTGGTGTATCTGCACTGCTTAGCATGGATTAGACCCACAGTGAAGATGTGACAGCACTGCTGACATGCTGGGAAGCTACAACCTGATTCAAGAAACCTGCAAACACTACATTCTCGAGGTCAATGACTCATCTTCACAATGTTCTACCTCGTTAACTTTCCTGGAGCCGGTTTGGTCCGACCACGCTGCTGTGTGTTGGTGTGCAGACACTTTCATCCACCTCCATTCCTCTCCCTTCAATAATGTTAATGGCTGTCTCCTCCCTACCAGATGTGCTGCAAAGATAAATACAGCACAGATTGGGAAGCACGCAGACACGCTGAGGATAGGGTGCAGCTAAATGCTTTGGAAGGATAAAAAGATGAATACACTTGGCCACAGAAAAAAAGTAAATAAAAATGACCCGGGCCCATTCTTTGGACAGAAGGTCAACAGGCATGGCTTTGCCATGTCCACCATATTCAGTTTAGCCTCCAAATCACAGTGATCATATCCAAACAGTCCACTGGGAAAACTCCCTCACCCCACTTGTCCTATCTCCTTAGCGCTGCCAAGCATTTTATGGGAGAGCCCAGCCAAAAGCTTGCCCAGGTCTCTTGTAACAATTCTGTCAGGGCAAGTCCATGCTAATAACAATAATCAATGTGTCCATTGAATTGTTTAATTTATTGGTATAAATGTCCCCTTTCAGACTGGCTTTCACTATTGAAATTCCTTTTCTTTGGATAACATCTTCATTGTCATCTTTTCACTGCCCACCACTGCTTTGTGCTATGGACATTTGCATGAAAAGGCAACTTTGTGCTCATATGGCATAAATTACTTATGTAATCTCCACCTTCTCTCCCAGATGGACCACCTCTCTTCCCCTTCTCCCCACTTCCCTTTCTCTCCACCTCCTTCCCTGATCTAAGGAAAGCAAGAGTGATTTTCAGTAGAGGATCTGCGACCTGTGCATAGGTTTGCTGCCCTGATCATGGTGAGGTGGGTATAAAACCAAAAGAACTGAGATCTGCTTTGAGGGAGTGGCAAAAGTCTGTACCGCTGTAGCCTGTGGAAGTGCTAAGGAGCTTTAACTCTGTGCTTCTGGTTTTGGGAGTTTCAGCAGTGAGCCAGTTCACAGCCCAGACCCAGAGCAAGGCAGATCCTTCACAGCTGCTCTGTCCACATCATTGCCACAGACCCCAAGTGGCTTGTGCAGGGACAAGACAAATTTTAAGCTTATTTGCTCCAATTTTCTACAGTGCAGAAAGTGTAAATGAGGTTGAGAGTTAGAATTCTGTTTCCTCTTAATTTTCTTTTAAATTGTTTTGCTTTTTGAATGTATGTGCACTGAGTTCCTTTCACATGCCCTGTGCTAGACACTCTGGTATAAATATTTGATTTAGAAGAATTTCCATTTGATTTCTGGGATGGGGTGGCATTGGTCAGCAGTTTTGTCATAGCAGTAGGAAGCCCTAATGTAGAAGCAGATCTAGATCTGGGAAAAAATCCCCTGAAAATATCTTCCTCTCAGAAACTGTGGTTCAAATAGACTTCCACTTTTTTAAATTCCTCTGACAAGACTTTGACCAAAAAAAGACACTTTCCTGAAACAAAAGAATTTCTATCAGAAATCCCTCTTTTAAAAGGCAAAATAGAAGGATTTTATGCCATACTACATCTGCTCTTTTCTCAATAATGTATTTGGGTAACTGATTTCCTAATGCCTAATGGTATAAATATAACACAGCAGAGAGATGAAGTCATTTTATACTGTGGCAAGATGTCAAACAAGACCTGGTATAAGTAGATTAAATAGCCTATTTATTTATTGTCTATCATTTCATTAAAAAAAACCAACCAAACAAAAAAACCCCAAAACATTAGAAACAGCTGTTAGCATAAACAGCAGAGCTTATCTTATTCCCTAAATCAAACTCTAGCCTTTTGGTGATGTCATACAACAGTTTGACTCTGACATGTAGTACTGGCATTTCCTGCTAAATAGAAATAATAAGTGTGGGTTTTGCTGAGCACTTCCTCCATACACATGCAGACACATGTTTCTCCTCCTTCCTCCCAACTCTCTGTAATCATTGCCCTGATGAAGTGTGACCAATCCAGAAAAAAAAATACAGTGTGGGATGGTAGGCTCAATTGAAAATCATAATTTATTTTCTGCCCAGCAAAATCCTTTTTCTTCCTGTTCTTTGATAAGCCATGGTTTGTGTTCTCTTCAGAAGCCTCGACAATGGTAGACCGTGCCTTTTCATCACTCAAGCACTTTCGCTTTTGGTCACTCTGCTATAAATAGGAAAGTCTTTGTTCTGGCCCTTTGTATAACAGGCACAACCCATGGTGGACACTCCAGCCTTTCCATGCTTCCCAGTCATTCTCCTGCAAGAAAGCAGCCACACAAACAAACAGGCAGTTCTGTTTGGACTTTCTCTGAAGTTGCAATTTCTTCCACTAAATGTTTACACATTCCAAAGCCGAGTGACTGGCCTTGCATCTTGGGAACCCAGCGCTGGGGATTTGTGCTGCTTTCAGGAAGATTTGGAGATGCATATTTAATGGCTTCAATTAATAAGTTAATTAGCATGCTTTTTTTTTTTTTTGCTTTTTTTTTTAACTTCTGCTAAAATCAAAACACAGCTAGCATTTACTTTGGTGCTAATGGCAACGTTTTCATAAACTCCGAATTTAGAGACAGAAGAAGGATCCAGGCTCAGCACATTTTCAAAAGAAGGGCTTAATCCAAGGCGCTTTACAAAGTCATTTTCCCTCTGTTTCAGCAAGCTTGGAGTCAGCTGCTCAGTTTAGGTGTAAACTGTAGAAGAGAGGTCCCCACTTCCACTTAGGGTCCCCAGTGCCCTCAAACCTGACCTTGAGGGTCTTCCTCTCGGATTCTAAGTCAACAGTAATAATAATGGTACCTTCAGTCCCTGATATCCCAAAACTGGGTGTTGTGCTGGGCATGAGCAACAGGCTGAGACGAGAGGGAGTTCCTGAGAATCCTGATGCCCGGTCATGACAGGCTTGGCCCAAGACTGAACCACAGAGCAAGAGGCAAACAATCTGTTCTTCACAAGTGTCTTCCCAGCCTGGCCAACCTCATCAGTTACTCATTTGTGAAGCTTCTCCCTTCCTTGTTATTTCTCTGTCAGCTCAGCCTGTTTAGCTTCTATTTTTTTTTTTTTTTTGTACAAATGAACTAAATTCTCCAAATTCATCTGCATTGCGATCAGACATTGCTCTTTTAAAAAAAACTTGGCATCATTTCTGAAGTTTCTCTATGTACACTTTCCTGTTCTTGTATTTCCGTCATCCAGGTATCATCACTCAATAACCATACTGAGGCTGTAATGTTTTTCACATGGAAGGAATTGTGTTTTATTGATGGCAAATGTTGTAATGCACTTTCATGTCAAGATGAAAATCCGAAAAAGAAACTTTTTATAGTATATGTTACATGAAACCTCTACACTGAACCAGGCTGGAGAGAGACTATGTTCCAGTACACATATGCTATGACTATATATAGTAAATTAAACAGTCCTGGCATGCAGGAGTGGACACAAGAACATATCAATGCTGCAAAATTTTTAGCATGGGCACAGTCAAGTAGCACCCTCCCAAGCCAATTTCAGGCACAGACCATGTGTTAGCAAAGCCAAGACCACTCTGAATAGGCATTTTGGATGTGGCTGTTCCCTTTTAGGGGCTCCAGGTACTTAGTGCTGCTGAATGTGCTTAATGAAAAAAAAAGCCAAGTGGCTTCAGGACAAGAGTGTGAACCCAGGCATGGTTTGGTTCAACCCCACTGGTCAAACCTACCATGGACATCTTGGGGATGCCATTTTCTGACTTGCCACCTGATTTCTGTGATCCAGACTCTGTGTGGGTCACTTTGATGATGGTTTTATTTGCAAAGAGGTGCCTGGTGAAAACCCTGCACCTTACAGAGAGGAGCTGGAGCAACCTGCTCCTCAGGGAGAAACCTGCTTCCACAGAAGGAACGAATGCTTGGTGTGCCATGGCAGAGGAAATGGGAAAGTGAAGCCAGAACCTACATGTCCACTGCTGGGTTCTTAGCCCGGGGAGAAATCAGGATAACACTACCAAAAAACTTCAATAAACAAACAAACAAAAAATCTGCAAGTAAAATAAGACAATTTTTGCTGGGGACTGCAGGAATCAGCATCTGCAGCATTTGGAGGTTGGAGAAAATGTAAGGTCAGACAGGAGGCAGAACCAGCTGTGAGGGTTCACTAGTTCCTGAAAATCAGAGAGTAATCCCTTCCAGCATCTCCACCAGCACCACCTCAGCTCATTTCTGAGCTCAGATGGAGGAAAAGCTTTTCCATACATACACTGCCCTGGATGGTGGGGACATAGGTGTGTGACACAGCCAGCCCATACAGACACCTGCTTGGCAACCAGCAGCTGACTACACAACACAGCTGAGCACAGCAGTGCCTTCAGGTAGTCATTACCTGAAGGACCTTCATTACCTGAAGGTCCATTAGAGAGTCCAGTGGGACTCTCTGCACAGCTGGTGGATGCCCCTCCTCCCAGTGCTGATGGAAACACGCAGCCTGGCCAGAGCCCTTGGGTGGATGCCACCTGTACCACAGCTGTGGCTGTTACTGCTTCCAGCACTTCAATCTTTTTCTGGTTATTTTTTAGGTTCCCTCACTCTGGGGATGTTGTGGCTGAAATGCAGAAGACTCATCCTCAGAGTGTTTTTGTCTCAGTTCATACCCTGCTGCCACCTGCCATTGGATGCCCTCCAATTCCACCAACATGACTGAGAGTTAAAATCCTGGAGTGATTTTAGCCCCATGAGAGCAGGAAGGTCCAGACACCTCTTCAGAAAAGCTTGTTGGGTGGTTTCCAATTTTGTTTTTTTTTATAAGGCAAATTGTTTAGCTACACTTTGGGAAAGTATCCAAGCCCATGGCTCCTTGCCTGAAGGAGCCTTAAAGCTTTTTCATGGTCTGATTGTCTCCTCAGCTCAGTTGCCATGTGTGCAGTGATGTTAGTGAATTTGCATCTAATTTATGTACCAGAGAAACAAGATTACCACCAATCCCAAACACGGATGAAATGGCCTTCTCCTTCTTTCTCATTTGATTCTTGGAGTTTTTTTCTGCTTGCCACTAAGAGCAAAGCTAGAAAACACAACTCAAAGCCCAGCAGCTAATGCATCAGGTCTCAGGTATTGCTCATTTCTGTCAGTCACTGAGACCAAGTCTAAGTCTTTCACTACTAACAGTGAGATTAGCTTCTGTGCTAGTGCATGGAGCTGACAATTTTTTGAAAAAAATCCAAATTTTTGTTCAAAAATATAGTGTTCTCGCTAATTTTGTGCACAACCGTCAATTTAAAGAACTGAAAAATTCAGACTTCCACACCCAGGACTATTTTCCAGCCACAAGGCGTATGAAATCTGCTGGCAAACTGGCTTCAGGGATACAGATTTTTGCACCTTTTCAAGATCTAGATTCCAGGGCAGATGCTTCTGAGCTTGCTTTGCAGGCAAGAAGGAGAAATATCTTTTTAAGGTATCTCATCCCAAAGTAGGCAACTCAACTATTTCAGATCAAAGTACTATTTTCCCTCTATTGACCCTAAAGGGAGCAAACACAGGGTAACTATCCCAGATGTGGAAGTCTGGTTTAGGTGGGGTAACCCCTATCCTGCAGCTCTGGGCTCCAGCACTGCTCCATTTGCAGCTGTTCTTCCCAAAGCTCATGCCCCGCTTGGGCTGGGGTTTGGGTGGGATGGCTGATATGTGTAAGCATTGATTAGTCAGGTCCTGGAAAGATTCACACCTGGCAAAACCAAGATGAAAATGCACTCCTGCCCCTTTCCAAGGGCACATCACTGTTGGTACATCTGCTCTCTTTCCACTTTATTTTCTTCCAGGCTTCATAACTCTCACTCTCCTTTCTGCCACCCAGTATCAGGTGTGAATGCTCCCATTTTCTCAGGAAGGGGAAAATCAGATTTATACAAGCTCAGCTTTGCTAAGGCAAATGAGGTCTGAGTTAGGAGGTCTGTGCACCAGGGTGGGGGTGCAGGTAGATATCAAAAGAGAAAAGGACAAAATAAGTCCAAAGTGTACAAACACCCAGACAGACAATCCTGATAAGGGAAAAGCCATCTCCAAACAAGTAGCAGAGCCAGGAGGAAAAATCTGCTCTCACTCTATATTATTTTCCTATCTAGAAGTCTGGGCTACAGCAAAACCCTTTAGAAAACAGCCAAGCATACGTTGCTGTCAGTTGTTTTTTGTGGATGGAAAAAGAGAACTCGACCTTTTCTCTGAAAACACCCCCCCGCTCAGGGTTCCTAGAAGAGGATGAAGTCTCTGGTTTCTACAGTGGCTGCCTCTTACCGAGGACTCAGGCTCATGCATTACTCCAGTTTTAGCTCTGGCCTGCAGAAGATCTGAGGCATAACCCCAGGAGTAGGGCAGGGTGTGCATGGATGCACAATGTGGCTGTTGCTGGTCCAGGAGTATCACATTCCCAAGGGTATGGAAAGTGGGAACCCAAATTGTTTTAAATGGGGCACCTTCCTATCTTGCTTCCCCACTGCTGAGACTTTTCTTTTAAAATCTCAATTTTCTCCTTTTCTGGTTTCTAGGACTTGAGTGAGAAGACTCATCCTCCTATTTTTTAGATGTTTATGTTCAACATCCTGAGTTTATTCATAGAGCAACAAGCCTGCCTCTAAAAATCAGGGCCAAATCTAGGTCAAATATGATAAACACTTCATCCTTTGCTCTGCAGACTCAGAGGGCTCAGACACTTGATTGTGTCCCTGCAGGTCAGTGACTGACACCACATCATCAACAGGCCATGAAGGCCAAGCCCCAAAGGTGAGGCCAAAGACTTCAGCTTGAAACCTCTTTCACTGGGTTTTCAGCAAATGCATTTTACGTCACATTTGCCAACAGTCACCGTTTGAGTTGCAGTATTTCAGCGTTTGTGAGACCAAAACCTCTTCACAAACTCTTAGTCTCCTACACAAGAACATTTCTAGAAGTATTAAGAAGGGAGAGTAGTGCAGCATGCCTTGGTTGTTCTCTTTGCTACACAATAAAGGTGCCATCCAAACCAATGCTTGGACAGAAACACCTCTGCTATCCATGGAGACATCACCTTGAAATGTATTCAGTCATTTGGGAGTTCTGAAATTACTGACCTTCACTGACTGACCATGTGACTGAAAAGCTGCAGACAAACGTTGCCCTTGTGTCCATACATAGCACAATCCCAGCAGCTCTGTCCCATTCAAAAGGAGGCTGAAAATTAAAGTTAAATGCCCCCAAAAGCCTAGGAAAATCCTTAAGCTGAAAGAAAGACACTTGCAAAATCACCCACTTTGTCCACCCTGGGGTTCATGTTCACAGGGCCACCTTATCCATGGAATGGCTCCAAGCAGCAGTGACTGCTCCTAGGAGTTGCTCCTACATGAGTCAAACAAAGCAGACACAGGATCACAGAACCATAGAAGCATTAAGGTTGGAAGAGGCCTCCAAGACCACTGAGTCCAATCATGAACTCAGTTCTGCTAACTCACCACTAAACCATGTCCTTCAGCACCACATCTATACATCTTTTAAATCTCTCCAGGATGGTGACCCTACCACTTTCCAGGACTAGTATGTTGCAATGCTTGATTATATTTTCAGTGAATAAATTTTTCCCAATACCCAATCTAAACCTCCTCCAACACAATTTGAGGCCATTTTCTCTCATCCTGACCCTTGTAATTCAGGAGAAAAGACCAAGCCCCGCCTGGCTACAGTCTCATTTCAGGGACTTATAAAGAACAAAAAGGTCCATCCTGAGGCTCCTTTTCTCTAGACTAAACACCCCCAACTTCCTGGACTTGTGCTGCAGACCCTTCCCCAGCTCCTTTGCCCTTCTCTGGACACAGCATAGCCCCTCAATGTCTTTTTCACATGAGGGATACAAAACTGAACTCAGGATTTGAGGTGTGGCCTCACCAGTGTCCTGATGAGGCAGAAGGACAATCCCTGCCCTGGTCCTGCTGCCACACTATTGCAGGTACAAGCCAGGGGCCATTGGCCTTCTTGGCCACCTGGGCAGACTGCAATCAGGATGTGACAGCCCAGACAAAGTCAGAAAAAATGAAATGCCAATAATGAAACTAGATTTATGTGGTTCAGCCCTTTTCCTCTGCACCCTTCAGCATATTTGCAACACCATGGTGATGGCTGATAAGAAAACAGGGGGTCAAAGTGTCAAGAAAACAGGGGTTGTTTCCTCTGCATTAAATATGAAAAGCAACATCTCCCAGCTTTCTCATGGCTAAGCCCAAACCAGAGAGCGGCTATACTTCTATTCAGGTGCAACTGAGAGGTGCTGGCTGCACAACATCTGTACAACAACACATCACACCCATTCATATGTTTCAAAGCCTGGGACATCTCATTTTCCTTGGATGCTTTTCTGCCTTGAGCAACAGCTCATGCACCATTTTCTTCACTCCAGAAAAAAACCCAAAAAACAAAAATCAGCCACTTGTCAATAATGATCAATGCACAGTTATGTCTTTGCAAGAAGAAGACCAATGCAAGGTGAATTTGAGAACTGAAAATATTAACTGTAATAGAAAGCAATCATTATAGATACAATAGAAATATTGTTTTTATGGCACTTAATCTTCTCTCTCGTCTCTCCCACTGCAAGGTCTCTCTCTGCTCTACTGTCTCAGATAATTTATAAGATTACAGGGAATTTAGAGCAATTTTTCCTGGTTTCTCCAAGTTGTTTTTTTTATCATGTATTTACAGTCTTTAAAATTACTTGGCCAAGAACTTGTCATTTTTTCCAGCTGTGTTGGACGGTCTAGCAAAAATACTGCTTTGTCTCACATCCAGTGGCTTGATCTCCAGAACCAGCACTGGAGTTACAGAGGGGCAGTGGGATCTGTTACAGCTTGAATGACCGAAGCACTGACAGAAGGAGAAGTCTTTCCCCATCTTCTGAAGTATTCAAAGCTATATGAAAACCTTCAGTCCAATCACACACACAATTCTGGGGCCAGGGAGTATGGTCTAGCTGGGACTCTGCACACAGGAGCAGCCCACTGAGCAGCAAAGACTAAAAAAATTAACAACTGTCATCATTGCCACTACTTAATTATCCAGAGGCCAAAATTCTTGGTTTTCCAAAACAGAAAGCCTTTCTGCATAGAGAATGGGTCTTCCCATGCCAAATGAGAGGCAAATCCCACCTTTTCACTGGCATTCTCTCATCTTCTGTTTTCCTTGGGAGGGCCAGTTTGCCTTGGCTCACATACACAGCTCCACAAACACACCCAGGTACAAGGTGCTGATCCACTCACATGCATAGAAAGCAAAGATCCCTAAAGCCAAAAGGAGCATTTTAGAGTGCTTCTCCCAGCAAGGAAGCTGGAATTTTCTTATGTTCCTCTTTTCAATATTTGAATAGCATATAATACAACAATAGTGCATAAATACATATATAGGAAAAAAAAACCCAAAACCAACGAAAAAAACCCCTCAATAAACTATTGGCCCTAACCAATCTCAGGAAATCTTTAAATCTCAGGAAACTAGCTCCCAACTTAGGGAGATCACCTTTGGGAACATCTTTGGCCAAACTGTTTTTTCTTGGTCATCTGCATGGTGGGGGATATCCCTTCCGACATCCAGCTTCAGCTTCTGAACTAACAGTCTGTCTAACACTTGTATTGTCTGTGAACGTTTTTAATGACAATTTAGGCATTAAGTTCCTGCCTTAGGAATGACTTAGCCACTATCCCTAGACCTTAGCTCACTCGGAGCTATGAGGAGTCATCAGGTGAGAAGTCACAAGCCATGGTATTCGAGGCTCTGCTCCCCACTGCTACCTTTGCCTCAAACATTCAGATGGCTTAAATGGCTACAAAAGGAAAACCAGCAGGATTAAATTCTACCATTTGTTACCTGAAGCAAATAATTTCTTTGTATATCCTGCTAGTAATGTTTTTAAAACCTTTACTATGAACCCAAATAGGGCGAAGTAGAGTGCACAACTACAGCAGCTGTAGCACAAAAAAAAATCTCAAACTGCAACCCTCCTTTTTCCTTTAAATTTGGATTGGTATTGACCTGCTAAGGAGAAATGTGTTTACTGACAAGGTACCAGACTTTTCTGGAAAAATGGCATCACAGCCTTTCAATTCTTTGAAATTTTCCTCATCACAAATATTAACAAATGAGTACATATTTTATGAAGAAATACTGATTTCTTAACAACAACTGTAAAGCAGCCAAAAACCCTTGGAAGAAAAACTGTTGTTCCATTTTAAGCTATAAAAAAACAACTAAATAAACCAGGAACTGCAGGATTCACAGCAAGATCAACTCCCTTACTCCATACCTACTTTTACCCATTTCCAATACTATTTCCCATTGAATAATATTGACTCAACAAGGTGGCAAATACAGAGGAAAAATCATATTCATATTCACATTCATATCCCATACTTTCACCAGTGCTGATCTAAAGCATTACACAAATTTTATTAAGTACCCATCCGTTTTGGACCCTTGAGAAGAGAGTGAGTTTAAGAAAACATTCTCAGAAGTGAACTCCTTCTCATTCTGGGAGACAGCTGCAAATTTGGTTGCCCCCTTTCTCATATTGCACATGGGTGTGGATGTGTTTCTGAACTTCATGTCTTCCGTCTCTGAGGTTTGTTTTCTTATTTGCAGTTGTTGTGGCAAAGAAACACTGGAGAAATGACTTTGACACCTCATTTGCAAGGCCTGAGGTCTGTGGTCATTCTCATCTTTAGCACCAAACCTTTGCAAATTCAGTATTATCCTTGTCTCTGTTGGGTGCACCTTTTCACATGTCACCAGGACCAAGGGATGCCAGCCAGGCTGCTACAATTTTCCCTGATTTTGGTCCACAACTCCATTGTGGGGCTGAAAGGATGCAGTGGGATGGGAGAAGTCCTGCATGTACCAGTGATGAGGCCAGTTATACACCTAGGAAAGGGATGGATCCCTTCATGCAGCTCCTTTGGGTTTATGATTAAAATACTTTAACAGGGCAGTAACTGAAATGCCAAAGGGCCAATAGTGACATTAAATCTGGCAGTGACTTCAGCAAATCTACACTTCCTCAAAGTGGAAACTTGTTCCAGTTTTAGCTCTGCTTTTTGACAGAGCCAAATGTAAGATCTGCACACTGACCCTACACATTCAATACCTGCTTGGGGAGCTGGAAGAGGGGGAAGGTTTCAGGGCCCTACTACTTCCAGTGTAAAGCCAGGATCTGAGCATGGTTATTTGCATCTGAGATAACTTTTATTTATGGCGTGCATTCATTTGTCCATCTTCACCAGGGTTTCACCCCTCAGCCCCACAGCGATGGATGGATGCAAGTGACCTCACCTGAGCAGCCCTGGGGAGGTGTCATCTCCTGCACACCACGGTCAGTTCACATACCAGTGGTTTGTGTTTTCCTGTCTTTCGGTTGTCACACTGCAGGTGACCTAAATTGTCTTTCTCTATTTTAAATTTTCTCCAGATGGTGAGACCTGATAGAGGCAGGTGCCTCTGAGCAGGAGAACATGCCCTCAGCCATGAGTGGAGGATCCTCTTTCCATCCTTCACTGCAAGTGCTGCCGACACAGGGCGGGCACTAGGTCTGTCCCTCTGTGCCACACACACCTGGCTCTGTAAATCCACAATAACCAGGTAATGCTGCAGAACATCAGCACATTATCTGTTGGTATTTTCTGGCACGGAGGAGTTCATGTGCTGCTCCAGGGCAGATGCCCACAATAAACTGCCAGTCTTGACATGACCATCCCCAGAAAAACATCCTTTATAAACAAAAGCAGTGCACAGAAAAAAGAAAAGTCCCTGTGCCCTATAAAATAGAACAATCAAAATAAGCTCCTAGTTGTAAACTTATGAAAATAACAATTGAGGGGATCAGATTTTGGTCAGGCGGAGACAGAGAGGTTTGAAATAGCACGTACCAAACCTACCCTCGTTGGCAAGGAAAAGGGTTGCACAAGCTCTTCATAAACAATTTTATCTGCAGTCATTAGGCAGCAATCCTAAACACTGAATGAGTTCTTCCCATCATTTCACAATAGGTTTTTTTCTGGTTTCTAGGAACTGTTTGTGAGGACTGCCATTCAACATGTGAGAAAAATGTGTGGCAATGATACACAGTTAATTCATTTTCTTGGGCATTGCCCCATTGCAGAAGTACAAAATATCATGTCACCATGTACTCTACTTTTCTCTAACACTTTCCATCCAATACCTATAAGCACATTACAAACATGAGTATGAGTTCAAAGATCCCTGCCCAGAAGAAAAAAGAGTTTCTGTGCTGAGCATAAGGAAAAGAAGATTGAAGGGCCAGTGTGAAGAGAGGCACAGGCATCTTCCTTAATGCTCAATACAATGCCTTATGAAACCCCAATCCTGTCTTTATCAAGTACTTTGAATTAATGTCTTCCAGACAAATAAAAAATACTGAGAACAAAAACAGGGCAGAGGGGAAAGTACAAAAAAAGATGGAACAAAAATGCCATTTTAAACCACTGGCCCCTACTCAGCATGGAAGCATTTTCTATGGCAAGGAGCAAGTCAAACAAATTCCTTGTTGAATTGGTATTTTCTGCAGCTCCCCAAAAGCTGTGATTTTTGCAGCTCTGTAAAACAGAGGGTGAGATCCCTGCCAGCACTGTTCCAAATCCCCAGATGGTGCAGGAATTCCTTCTCCACACATGGTGACCGATCAGTGAAGTGACAGAAGCACAGGCTGGATTTTCAGTCCTGATTTTAAAATCCAGCTGCCAAGTGGCATTGCAAAGACAGACCTCTGGAGATTTCTCATACTTTTTTTGGCTTATTCTCCTGGTGTGTTCATCTTAACAGAAATCAGCTGTTTTCCTCACTTTTACAGTATTTGCAGAAGAGACTTTAGCATCTGGCCTGGCTATTATTAAAAGATGAGAGCATCCTGCTCTTTTAGGAGAACACCACTACTGGTAATAAATGGACAAAGATCCTTTACATACTGAGATCTCAGGTTTCCTGAGATCTGTCTGGATTATTTGGGTTTTTTATTGCTTCTGCTGAAGCCTGTACTTCCTATTTCCTCACATTTGCCAACCAGCCTCACACATCCTCACAATGGAGCAGGGATAAAAATTGTGTTTTCCTGGAAGAAGCTGTCTCAGAGTGTTTGGATGTAACAGCATCATTTTCAGCTACCAAGGACTTCTTTGGAAATCAAAAAGTAAACAAGCTGTGGGGGGTTGAGGAGCTGCCTTAGTGTTTAGGCTTTGATTTTATATTTAATAGTGCCCTAAAGTCACAGGCTGGAGGAATAATCACAGCACCTTCCAGTACCTAAAGGAGCCCCAAGAGAAATGGAGAGGGACTTTCCACAAGGGCATGGAATGACAGGACATGGGGGAGTGGCTTCCCACTGCCAGAGGGTGGGGTTAGATGAGATAGTAGGAACAGATTATTTGCTGTGGAACAAGATGATATTTAAGGTCTCTTTCAATGCAAACCATTCTGTGATTCTATGAATCCAGCTGAGGGGGAAAGGAGAGGTCATTAAGCACTGGAGCCCTATAGGTGTGCAACAAGGTTTTAAACCATTATTGCACCATGTGTGCCCAAAGTCAGAAGCAGGGACAAACCAAACCCTAATGCAGGGGCTGGTGAAAAAGTCACCAACTGCACTTTGGAAGGTTGGAGGTGGACATCACAAGAAGCTTGGGGATAGAATGCTCCACTGAAGCCCTGCCTTTATCTCAAGGCTTAGAAGACACCAAAACTTTCTGGGGACAGCCCTACTGAGAGGATCTGGTGGCTGTGGTCCTGCATCGAGCCTCCCTTGAGCCAGGAGACCAACGGAGACTCCTTCACTTCACTCAACCAGCACTTCAGTGACCGTTCATTGATTACACCCAACTTACAGATAGGAAAACGCTGTGTCCAAAACCGCGGGGCTATTAATAGAGGGACATCAGCTGATCTCTCCTGGCGTAATCACCATCTGAATTTGGCCCCGTGGCAAACATTAATCACTGGCAAGTTGCTGTGGTGTATCAACATTAACATGGGCTGTTTGCTTTTCTCTAAGTGTTGGAACGTCCCACAAGATCCAGCTGCTCATCCCGAGTGAGCTGTCGGGAGGGAGCGGCCAAGGGCTGCCTCCACGGACTGCAGAGATCTCTGCTTTTCTTCCTGCCCCACCACAAATCCTGAGTAAATCTGTTGAGGCAGCACAGCTTGGCCTTAGCTCCACATTGTTATTTGACCAGATCAGCAGTCTGGAAACTGGGTCATTTTTTTTCTAAACATGTGGTTTAGAATTGTGCTGCTTCAAAGGACACTATCCAATGGTGTGAGACCAAACACTGGATTTGTAGTAAAAAAGCTAAGCAACAACAACAGTAACAACCAAAGTTCAAAGATCATTGCAAACACGGAGCCCATAAGACACCCTGACACAGCAGGGAAATAACAAAATCCCTGATCTATATTTAGGGAAACTGAGACATTAAAAGAGGAGTCCCAAGCTGTCTTGAGAATCACAGATGATGCTGAAATTTCTCAGCTACAGAAGTAAAACTAATTTGTCTCATATTTAGAAGTTCTTACAAATACAGGGATTTTTAAAACTCTCACACAACTGGAGTAGGGAAATTCAAGTCTGCTTGTTATTTAGGTAACGCAGTCTGCATTTGAAATGCAGGTTGCATATACACTAAGTAACATATGCAATAAATGTGCACAGGAGTAGCAGGGCAGGCCTGAGAACTTCAATTTTAAATTATGTTGTACATCCCAAGTTATTTGTTTGCACTACATCAGATCACCAGAAGCTTTTGGAAGTTCCGGATTTGCTCTCTTTCTATCTCATGGTTTAATCTGTTACTGGTGCCAACAGTTTCCTATTCCCAGAAGGGTAAATGCTGAGATCCCCCCCTCCAAAGTCATACAAGTATCAGAGTCCTCATGGGAACATCTCCACACATCCCAGACTGACATTGCACCAGTAGATCTAAAGAGAAAAGATAACCACAAAAGGCCCAAGCTAAATATTTAATTTTTTGCTTTAAGCTTGTGCTAAAACTTTTCTTCAAGATGTTGAGTAGAAATGCCCAACCTGCTCCCATAATTTTATGTCACAGTTGTCCTCATCATCTGTCCAAGGATTATGCATTTCTAGCAGAATTGTTTACAATTTTTAACCCATCCAGCAAATGTTTCTAGTGAATAATGCTCATGGGCTGTCCTCTGCAAGCATTTATCCAAGTGGTGAATGTCTGAGCTGGACACCCTCACTGCACCCCTACCCAATACATGTTCTAGTGTGACCCCCCACATGCTGCAGAACACTGGTCATCTGTGAGAGGTTACCCAGGGGAGCGATTTCACCCCAAAATATCAATACATTTCCTCCTGATGATGCAGAAAGTCACTAGGCAGTTAATGTCAATCCTTGCATAGATAACTGAGGTTATTTCCTTCTTTTCCCCAATAAACAGCTTTGATGAATGTTTTATGTGGTGTCAGAACAGGGTTTGGTGCTGAACCATAAAGTCAGACCCTGGTTCTTCTCACCCCCACCTCTCCCATAGAGCTTGTTTTAGGCACAAAAAAGGCTGATTTAGGCCTGTGGCTGCTCTGAGCCCTTCCAGTGTTGCTCATAGCCACAGGAAATTAAAAAGTTAAAACTGAGACCAGCAGGGAGAGGCAGTGTGGGACTGTGTGGGACCAGCAAGGCCAGACTCCAGCGATTCAGAGTTGATGTTCAACCCTCACAACCCAAACCCAAGAAGCAATGTATTGACGCCAAAACATGGGGAAAACAACAGTCACCCCTCCTTGCAGGAAACATCTCTAACTCTTGCCTCCTAAAGAAGTTTGAGTCTCATCTGCCCCACCACTCCACATGCCTCTATAAAAGGCTGTCCTCCGTGTTCACCAGCGGTGGTAACTTGCCTCCAGAGTGGTTGTTTCTTTGCTAAGGCAAAAGAGTTGCCTTCTTAAGCTGCAGGGTAAACAAATTAAAAAATCAAAATCAACATCCTCAGCGTGGGGAAGTTTAGTGGGAACTACTGTACTGAATCGGAGGGATGGTTTGGCTCTATCAGCCCTTGTGCTGACCACGTCTGCTGTAGATATCCCAGAGAAATGTGCAGAAACAACAAAAACTGATCTTTAAGGTCTCTTTCTTTCAACCCAAACCATTCTATGGTTCTATGAAAAGAGATATCACTGTAACTCCTCAGTAACCTGCCTATGTATGAGTTTAATCTTGTCCAACCTTTTTACTCAGATTTAATTTAGCTAAATATATGTTCTCCATACAGTCACCAGTCACACAAGCAGTTTTTTTCTCAGACAACAACCTGTAGCAGGCAGCTCCCAGCCTGCCTCACAGGCCCATGGGATAATTTGGAAAGGATCGTGGCAGGTCTCCAGATCAACCTCCTGCTCAAGCAGCCTCAACTTGGAGGTCAGACCAGGTTGTGCCATGCTTTACCAGTTGAGTCCTGTAAATCTCCAGGAACAGAAGTGCCACAATCTCCCATGGCACCTGTTTCAGCACTTCACCATACAAAATGGAGAATTTTTTAAATTTCCATTGATGAGAATCTGGATTAAGTGACCATGAAAGCAAGACTATAATGAGGGTCTCTCTGGGCAGTGAGTAGCTGACATAGGTTAATCTGTGTGCAAGAGGGCAGCAGAAAGTCTTAGTACTAATGCTTGTAGCATGAGTTCCCCACAAAACAATTCCTATAGTAACTACACTGCAGAACATTGTTTGATTTGCTTGGTCCCTTACTCTTGGATCAAGCTTCCCTACAATCAAGATTCAGATTATGAGCTGGAATGAAAGAGCCCTCAAGCTTTTACCACCACACAAGAAATGTGTAGGTCCATGGTAAAGCCAACAAGAGCTCCCAAAATCTGTATCAGTGAGATTTGAACTTCAGAGTAAAAGATTTCTCTAAATGATCAGAACCTCACATCTCTCTGTGCTACTATTTATCTTCCACAGACTCAAGAAATAGCTAAAAAGGATTAGAACTTACTATGAAACCAGGCACAAGCTTGCACACAACTCCTGTCCTCTCCTCCTGCAGACAGCCTTGGGTGAACTTAACCTCACCTTCATTAGCTGCATCTCCTCCTACACCTGACACTAAGCTGGAGGAAAAATAGCCTCCTCCCTCAGTCCCCTCCCAATCCATACATCTTTTGCTGTTTGAAAACTATTCTTGCCTCAGGCCATGCAAATCGTAAGATTATCTGTGACTGCATTCCTCAGGTCTGACCAGGAAGAGGTGGTGATAGCTCAACCCCCATCACGGAAAAGCATCACAAATCCAAATCCCTCCCTCCCAGTTTAGAAATCTATCCCAGTTTTCCCTGGGGATGTCCTGGGTAATACCAGCTGTTTGGTTCCAGAGTTAGTGGCCTAGCAAGATGAACAAGACCAGTTTGCACTCCTCTAAGAAACACAACTTTCGATAATTTGCAGGCTCAGGAAAAGAAGTGACATTTGGGATCAGGTTTAGAAGGTGTCTTTCACCACCCAAGGGTCTGGAAACTTGCTTTTTGTATTTAAAAGCACTTGAAAATTCAAGTGCTGCAGAAATTGATGGGTCGGCCACAGACGACCTGGTCCTATGTCCTACCATGTGCTTGCTTTACCCTGCCTGGTGCCAAGAAGAGACAAGGAAGAAAAAGAAGCGTAGAAGAACATTAACAAAAAAAAGCCATTTTATTGAAAATGAAATTAAAACTTCAAATTAATATTACAATCATGAGAAAATGCCAAACAATTCAATTTACAGTTGCAACATACAATACAAATAGTCCCTTTGAAGTTGAAGTAAACTGATCCACAATCATCGTCTGTGGCATAAAGCAGAGTGTTTGTACAATATGTGCATGAAAAGCAAATTTTGGGTGACAGCATTTGAAAAAATAAAAAATTAAAGCTTGTATTTACACAAAATGCTACAAATATTTTGTTCCAGCAGAAATTCAAGATTGGTAAAGCATATTTAACAACAAAAAAAATTGGAATGTCACTCATATTACCTAAAGTTACTGTAAAAGTATGGTTTTGGCTGATATACTTAAAAGTACTGCATTAAAAAAAAGCAAAGAGTTATCTGTAAACATGGAAGTAAACAAACATCTAAAAAAAGTTCTCAGAAAATGTTAAACTGAAATGCATTCTATTTAAGAACAACAAGAAATTCAGGGGGCCAGAGAATGGGACTTCTTTGAGCTCATGGCTGATCCAGGTTTAATTATTGCTTTTGCTCATGGCTTGCTGCTGCTGCAGCCCAGCGCGGGGCTGAGCCTTGCTTTGCTCAGGGTGAAAGTGCAAAAATTCTCCCCACTCCAGATGGTACCTGTGGAAACTGGTAAATCTTTGCTCAGGGGACTGCTGGCAACAAAGGTTCAATGCTAAGAAAGACACAGCAGCTGGAGTTTTAAAGGAAACTATAAATGCCACGTGAATGATGCTGTTGGACAAATAGTTTGCTTTACTCTTCTGTCCCAACCCACTGCACCTGATCTGGTTACCTTTAGAAGGAGGGAGAGGAGGATTTAATCCTTTGTTTGGCAGAAGGGACATTGTGCCTGTTGTGCTGTAAGTAAGTCTTTGGTAGGATAAGAGAGCTGGAAGGTAAAAAAAAGGCAATTTTTTTTCTTTAAATCTATGACCGGTGCCAAAGATTGCCACTGCCCGAAGGGAAGGGCTGTCGTACCTTTGAGAAAACTCCGTTCTGTGATGCCAAGCACCTCACAAAAGCTCAGATAAATTGATATGATTCACTACATAGCACCGGTTGGGTCTGAAAGTCTGATCCAAGAGCATTTCCAAGTAAACTTGAAAGCATTTTCTGAAAGCTCTGATAAGCATCTCTGCCTCAGCCTGTACGACTCCCTCCATGACTAGCCTGATGTACTGGGACAGATT
Source organism: Leptocoma aspasia (assembly GCA_013399835.1). Lineage (NCBI taxonomy): Eukaryota > Metazoa > Chordata > Aves > Passeriformes > Nectariniidae > Leptocoma > Leptocoma aspasia. The sequence goes on from VXAX01007254.1 coordinate 471,774, forward strand.
TTCCAAAGGCACCAGGAGGGTTCAGGAGCATGGGGATCTACTGAAAGTCAAGGGGCTGGTGCTCCTCTGTCCACAGGTACTTAAAAATCCTTTCCTTCCTATCTCAAGCAGGCAGAGCCAGGTCAGATGAGGGCACCAATCGACTTGATCAGGCACATGTGCCTTGACAGGGCAGAGAAAACGTTTTCAACGTTTGTCCCTAAAGGTCCAGTCGAAAAACCGCGGGGACACAAACAGAGTCCTGTCGGTATTGGGCAAAACAAAAGTCTGGTCTGTGCTGGATTTATCCAGAAACAAAAACCAAGTGCTTGAATTTTACAACAAAGTCTTAAGGAAAAAAAAAGAAAATCTGGGTTGCTGCCTGCAGCCACTCTTAACAAAATTTCGACACAAAAGCACCCTAAAAATTACTTAATATGCATACAGTAAACCTTAAAAAGCCCTTCTCAGCAATAACAAATAATGTACAAATATAGTACCTTTTATTAAATAGGAAACAGCTTGCACTGGCAGTACATCTCTTTTTCTCTTGCTTACTAAACAAAAAACAAAACTGAAATGTGTAACCAGACACTGGTTTTTTAAGTGCTGCTGAGACTAACAAACGTTACTTTACAGTTACAAATAAATGGACAGTGGTATGCTTCAAGCTACCACAAACCAACAATAAATAGAATCAATTACAGCTTCCATCTTTGAAGGAAAACTAAGTATTAGAAGAAAAACAAAGTGTCTTACTTATACTTTAAGCATACTTGGTATACAACCTTTAGAAGGCAAAGACTTTAATTATTTATTATTTTTAAGAGCACGTCATCACGCAGATTGGAGGGATGTACCATGCTAATGGCAGCTCGTTTAACAGCTTTGCTGCTAACGAGCCGTGCAGGTGGTGTCCAGCTCCGTGTGGCTGTGCCCAGTGTTGGTTTACTGCCATACTTTGGAGGTAGCCAAAGATCACCCAAGGAGCAGCTTGGGGGAGGCTGCGGGCAGCGGTGACTGAGGGAGTGGAAGGAGGGAGCTTTGTCCAAGCCCACTGGCACGTGCTGAACCCCCACTAAACCAGGCTTAACACCTGCCTGGGGAGAGCGTGGGGAGGATGGCTCAGCTCCCACCACGTCCAGCCGATGCCATGTCACCTCCCTGCTTGCCATGGCAGCCCTGGGCTGGGCAAAACTGGGGCTTCTCTGCCGGGGTAGTTTGGCCACAGACAGGTTGGGGTTTGGTTGCAACCTGCTCTGCTTGTACCACCCCTGGGAGCCCCAGGGTGGCTTTGAAGGTGAGTTTGTGTCTTCTGTGTGGGCAGAGGTGAGTATTGCTGGCCTTGTGCTCGTCCCTCTAACATGGCAACAGCCACATCAGCTTCAGAGCCACCACAGCATCTGCACGGCTCCCGCATTTAATGCTAATGGGTGGTGACTCGCGACCAGGCAGTTTCTGTCTCAAGTTTGAAACCTTTTAATTCCACCGAGTGGGCTGAAATTGCAAGGGGAGGGGAAAATGTTTCACCATTTCTCCCTTAATCTCACTTCTGAGATATTTAACAATTCATCATTTGCAAAATACGGGCTTTGAAACGGTTTTGATTTTTCTTTGGGAAAAAAAATCCCTGTCGAAATCCAAATTATGCTGTCAAAATAGACCATTTAAAATATGAATCTTTTCAAATTTTGAAGTTCTGAGAAAAAATCCTTGGAGAAGAAGAAATTAGGGGAAGGGTGGAAAATATTTCATCCTTCCTACCATTTTTCCAGTGTCTCCACAACTACTGATTAAAAGGCAAGACTGTGTTGAAGGCAACCAGACAGCTAATAAAAATATTTTAAACACAATATTTCCTTCATAAGTTATATAAAAAGATCCTACATCCAAAATCATTTGATGTGGATACATTTAGGTTGGGTTTGTTGTTTTTAAGTCACATTGTAAACTGGTTCACACTGGAACTGCTTTTCAGAGTTGGGTAAAGGTCTGAGGTTTACACTATTGCAGAAATGTAATAAAAAAAAAAAACAAAACAAAACAAAAAACACTTTTAGAGACCGAAGTCAATATATCATTACATTAAGAAACGTTTAAAGGGTCCAAATGTCATTAAATAATTATAAATATTCTTTTAAACTTAAATGATGATTCATGTTAGCAAACAACCTCAAATTTTACACATTTATAATTTAAAAAAAAATAAAAAAAAGAACATAGCCGAACACAAATACTATGTATACCATTTTGGCTCTAGTAATATATATTGCCATTCTCATATTTTGCATAAGTAATAACATTTTGTTTTTTTGTTTTCAAGGTTTTGGTTATTATTTTTGGTTTTTTGCTAATTGAAGGCAAAACGAACGGATACAAAAGCAAAAAGGAAACCCCGGGGTTGGCTCACCTAACTTGAAAACTCATTCTCTTTAAGTACCCAAAAACAAACGAAAAAAGCAATGAACACAGAAATTCCAACTGTTATCCGCAGCAAGGCTCGGACAGAGTTTTTTGGGACAGCTGTTTTTGTCTGAATGGATCATAGCAAAATGGAAGCAACTTGCTCTTTGCTTTCCTTTTTATGTGCACCAATACAAACCAGGTGAATTGCACTACAGGTGTGGAGAGGGTCCCATACGTTGTATGATTGCAACTGTATCTGGAGTTCATGGTTAGTATTGGTTTTTTATTAAAATAAAAGGGAATGTAGCCTTTGCCTTGCATCACCATGTTTCTCCTGATAGCCGGGGAGTCCATTCTCTCCTTGTTGGCAAAAGTACTCACTAGTTATTACAAAACTCTAGGGGAAAAAAAAAAATAAGGAAAAAAATTCANNAAAAAAAAAAAAAAGAAAAAAAAAAAAAAAAAAAAAAAAGAGAAAAAAAAATGAGTGTTTTTGTCTGTGTGTGTGTAGAAAGTACATTTTAAATATAAAACAAGGTAAAATGGTTCTAAGGGAAAAAAAAAAAGAGAAAATATGTGCTTTGATTCACATAATCTGAAACATGGGTTGTGGTATGTTGGTAACTCTTGTGTTATTTATGGCCATTATCATCCCATCTACACAGTTGCACATATTGGTAAAATCTGTTTTTTTAAAAAAAAATAAAACAAAAACCAGGCACTTCGTAGTTAGTCGACCGTTTGGTGGTTTGGTGGATTTTTTTTTTTT